>JAASFY010000400.1:0-23853 GCA_023334035.1 Globisporangium okanoganense
CGCGTCGATCGCCTGCTGACAGCTGCGTCCAGTATGCCATGTACGGCTGCGCGAGGAAGAGATAGACGCGTGCAGACTGCGTGAGGTACACTGCGCAGATCGTGTGGAGGTCCACGACGCAGCTCCAGGCGCAGAGGAAGCCTGGGTGCTGAAGCTCCATCACATTGCGGCTCGCAGTCAATGTGCGTTGCCACACTGGGTGCTGATTCGGCAGTCGATTTGCTTCAGTGGGCGCTTCGCTCTGTTCTGACACCTCGTTGTTGATCATTGGTGCTGCTGTCGGCCCCAAGGGGATAACTGAGGTCTCGGCAGGCATGTCTGAGTGCGTGTACGAGCTGCAGATTTATCTGGTGCTGCTAACGGCGGGTGAGAAGCTCAACAACAACACGCATCATAAACAGAGAGTGGTTTCAGTTACTCTCTCGAGCATGAAGTCTCGTGGATGAAACGAGCGCCACTGCTGTAGACTGTCGAGTCGCTTCATCCCATGCTTTGATCGCTGCCTGTAATCGCACCATTGTTTATCATAACAGTGTCGATCAAGGCCGTCACAACGCATCAGTCGCCATCATAGCAGTCTCAGTACAACAGAAAATAAAATTCACAGTCAGCACAGCTAAAAATAAAATCGTCTATGTATTGCGAGCTTGTAGCCTTGTAGCCATTTATCTTAAACCTCTCCTTCACAGAAAAAATATCTAAAATCTTCGACCACGGCCACCGCCAAAGCCACGACCACCGCCACGGCCACCGCCACCACGGCCGCCACCACCAAAGCCACGGCCACCGCTTGGACGCGACATGTACGCTGGCTGCTGGATCTTGGGCATGGTCTTTGGGAACGAGTACGGACACGACGTGCCCTGCTCGGCGATCTTCTGCTCGAGAAGCTCCATGCCAGTGACTGGCAGGTCAAAGCACGCGCCCATGGTGTCCTCCGTGAGCGTCATCTGCTTGATGTCCTTGGCGAACTCCTCTGGGATGTCGCGGTTGAGCGCGTTCCAGACGTAGCCCTTGGCGCGGATCGAGTTGGAGCTCGAGAAGAGCACGGTGACGTAGTCTGGGACGCCCGACATGAGCGACGTGCGGCGAGGCGGCTTGGTGTGGCCCGTGATACACGCGAGCGCGGCCGCGAGACTCTTTTGAGGACCGAGCAGCTCGAGGAGCTCGTCAGCCTTCTCCTCGAAGAGCGCGATCATCGATGGGTCCACGCCCTCGATCTCCTCGATGGCCTTGGCGGCCGAGACCTTGATCAGATCGTCCTGGTCCGGAGGACCGCGCATGACGAACTTGTTGCCGATCTTGCGCTCAATGTGCGAGAGCGCGTCCTGCTGGCGCTGCGTGTAGAGCGTGATACAGATGCCCTTCTTGCCAGCACGACCGGTACGGCCCGAGCGGTGCACGTACGTGTCCACGTCGGCGTTGCCCGAGGCCTTGCGGGGTGGCTCCGAGTTGATCACCAGGTCGACGTTCATGTCGAGACCACGGGCGGCAACGTCCGTCGCGATCAGCAGACGCAGCTTGCCGTCGCGAAAGGCCTTCATGGTCGTCTCACGCTGGTCCTGCGCGATGTCCCCGTGGAGCACCTGGGCGTCCTGCTTGATCTCCGGGTGCACCGCGAGCTCGTTACAGTCCTTCTTCGTCTCGGCAAAGATGATCGTGCGCGACGACTTCTTCGCGTAAATACCGAGCAGGTTCGCGAGCAGCGTCGGGCGGCCCTGCCAGTGGCACGGGATCGCAATGTGCTGCACGTCCATGGACGCCTGGTTGTCCGAGTCCTTGACGAGGTTCACGAACTCGCGGTCCTTCTGCATGTACTTGTCCGCGACTTCCTTGACCCACGACGGGATCGTGGCCGAGAAGAGTAGGATCTGGCGCTTGAGCTGGTCGTTCTTGACCTTCTCCATGGCCGCGAACACCTTCTGCACGTCCTCACGGAAGCCCATCTCAAGCATTGTGTCTGCCTCGTCGAGGATGAGGAACTCGCAGTTGTGCAGGCGCAGGTTGCCGCGGTCGATGTGGTCGATCACACGGCCCGTGGTGCCCACGAGGATGTCGATGCCCTTGCGGAACGCTTCGTTCTGCGACGCGTACGAGGCGCCACCGTAGATGCAGACCGTGCTGAGCGTTGGGCCCGTGAGCTCAAACTCGGACGCGACCTGGCGCGCGAGCTCACGCGTTGGCGCCATACACACGACACGTGGGGCGCGGCCGCGGGCGAGCGGCTTGATGTTCGAGAGCAGCAGCTCGATCACGGGGAGCGCAAACGCCAGGGTCTTGCCCATACCGGTACGTGCACGACCTATGAGGTCCTTGCCGTCGTAGATCATGTCAAAGGTCATGGCCTGGATCGGGAAGAGCGTGTGGATGCCGCGCTTCTTCAGGTTCGCCATCGTGATCTCCGAGATGCGGAAGTCCTCGAGCTGCGGGTTCTCCGTGCCGCCGACCGACGTGGTCACGAGCGCCGAGCCATCGGCGGCCTTCTGTTTCTTCGGGGCAACCGTCTCGACTTCGCTCTCCTCCGAGGTGGCAGCGAGCGTCGGCTCGTCGTCCTCGTCGTCGGCGTCACGCGCGCGCTTCTTGGACTTCTTCTCCTTCTTCTCCTTCTTTTCCTTCTTCTCCTTCTTCTCCTTCTTCTTCTTCTTGTCCTTCACGTCGGCGTCGCTGCTGCTGTCATCGGCGGTGGCCTCCTTGGCCTGCTTCTTCGCGACCTTGGCCGCCTTCTTGGCCGCCTTCTCCTCTTCCTTGGACAGGCCGCGTGCTGCGACTTCGGACGCCATGGCTCTGTGTGTGTGTAGTGTGTAGTGGCTGTGGCTGTGGGTGGCGAGAGGCTCGAGTGTTGGCGAGTGACTGACTTGTCTGTTGCGAGACAGTGATAAAGAAGGACTGCGCTGTTGGTGGTTGGCTCGGAGGCGAAGCGATGCGAGCTCTGCTGCTTTTCACAGAACCAAACGCCGCGCACCCAGTCAAAGTTGTGGCGACATGTGGTCCACACAAACTGAGCTGAATCTTTACCGATATAATACCGGTATTTCATGTCGACTATTTTACAAAAAACCGGTATTTTGTATGAAAGTTTGTAAGGGGTGCGTTCCCCACACATTCGCTATCACGGTGGGGTCGAGGAACTTGCCATGTCTATTTAGTCAGGTAGAATAGCACTTTACTACCGGCTATAGGGACCAAAAAGCTCATTTTCACAGGGTGGACAAATATCTATTTATTTGTATAGAAAGAGGGAAAACCAGCGAGAGCTGTTTCTTTTCTCTCTCGAGCAGACCAAACCGCAAGCGCAAGCAAGCTCAAGCACGACGAGCTCAAGGCGGATTGACTAGCTACTGTACGAGAGCGAGCGAGCAGCTACGAGCCACCAGCACACGATCTTCTAGTAGGTGATCCATATATCTATCTATCTGTCTGCCGCAGTCTCTTGTGCCTCTGTGCGTCCTCTCATCCGCACGCAATCAGCAAAAAGAAGCGAGAAGATAGCAGAAGAAAGTCCAAGAATGAGCGACTTTGACAGCAACAGCGAGAGCAAGACCGCTTCGTCTGCTTCACCAGCAGCAGCCACGACGCCCACCAGCAACGAGGGCAAGCGGCCGTCGTACCCCGCGGCGGCGTTCACCCCGCCGGAGAAGAAGGGCAAGTCCGGCGGCGACGCAGCGGATGCGAAAGAACAACAGCAGCAGCAAGGACAACAACAGCTCCCGGCGGCGTTCTCCGTGCCGCGCTCGGCGCTCTCGAGCAGCAGCGAGAGCGGCAGTAACAGTAACAGCAGTCTCGGCAGCGCGACCGCGATCTCCGAGGACGACAGCGACAACCTGCTCTCGGCGACCCTGCCCTCCACGTGGAAGCCCTCGACGATGATGGAGGGCGACGTGAACACGGGCACGTTCACGCGTGTGCACCTCAAAGTCAAGTGTGAAAGCCGCTTCGGCGAGTCGGTGCACTGCTCGGGCTCGTCGTTTGTGATGGGCCACTTCAACCCGAATGAGTCCACGACGCTTGTGACGACACCAGAGGAGTATCCGTACTGGACGACCGTTAAGCCGCTGATTCTGCCGCGCGGCGTGCCGCACCAGTACATGTTTGCGCTCTTCGCCGGCGGCATGTTCAGCTCCTGGGAGCCCATCGAGTGCGAGCGCGTGATGGTCCCCGACGGCCGCGAGATGACCGTCATGGAGGAGTTTGGCGCGTACGACACCGAACTGCAGCTCGTCAAGACTGGCGACGTGAACGAGCGGTCGGTGGTCTACGAGCGTGGCAAAGAGCTCCCACGCAGCGACTTTGAGACGAAAGAACAGGAAGACGAGGCGATGGTGGGGTCCTCTGCCGAGAGCTTAGCCACAGGCGCTAGCGCTACGAGCAGTCCGCCGTCGCTCCAGCGCACGGCGTCACAGTTCTTCCGCCAGGCGAAGATCCAGTCGCGCTACAAGCGATACATGCCGGCCAACTACCGGCCGGACGCCGTCGCGACGCTCTTCCTCGTGTGCTACCATTTGCCCGTAAAGCTTACCAAGTCGGGGGTGGACGGCTCGTGGTCGGCCGCGTGGAACCGCGACAGCCTCATCTCGCGCAGCGAAGGTTCGATCGCCGAGTCCATGCATGTGCGCTGGGTCGGCTGCGTGACACACCAGGCGCGCGACGACCTCGAGGACCTCTCAGACGACGATAAGCGCGAGATCACGGACGTGCTCGCGAAAATGGACTGCATCCCCGTATTTATTGACCGCGAGCTCGCCGCGGACCACTACCAGGGCTACTGCAAGAACAAGCTCTGGCCAATGTTCCACAACGTCGACATCCTCGATATTTATACGTCGGTGTGGGACCGCGGCGAAGTGATCCAGTGGAAGGAGGAGCGCAACAACGGCAAGTGGTGGGAGGCGTATCAGCAAGTGAACCAGCTGCTCGCGACCTGCGTCGGCGAGCTTTGCGCCAAGAACGACACGGTCTGGGTGCACGACTACCACCTGCTGCTCTTCCCGTCCTACCTCGCGAGACATTGTAAGGAGAAAGACATGAAGCGGCCGTCCATGGTCTTCTTCCTGCACGTGCCCTTCCCGACGTCTGAGATCTTTCGCGAGCTCTCCCATGGGCCTCAGCTGCTGGAAGGTGTGCTGGACGTTGACGTCGTTGGCTTCCACTCGTTCGACCACGCGCGTCATTTCCTGAATGCGTGCAAGCGCTTCCTGGGACTCACGTACCAGTCGCGTCGCGGTGGCAACTTGGGGGTCGACTACCGCGGCCGCAACGTCATGATCACGATCAGCCACGTCGGCATTGAGAACAAGACAATTCGTGATGTGATCGCTGACCCCGAGGTCCACGAAGCTGCACGACAACTCCGTGAGAAGCATGCTGGTAAGATCCTTATTGGTGGCATTGACGTCTGTCAGCGGCTGAGCGGCGTCCCGCTCAAGCTGCTCGCGTTTGAGCAGTTCTTCAGCACGTGCACGTCGTGGAAAGACCGGCTCGTGCTCGTGCAGCGGTGCCACTTGACGAACTCCCGGGAGGGCGACCAGGAGTACAGCAGCAACGAGATCCGCCAGCTCGTGAAGCGCATCACGGAGCAGCACGGCGCCGACGTGATCGACTACGAGGAGTCGACGTCGGCGCTGTCGCTGCGGGAGCGCATCATCATGTGGTTGGCGTGCGACATTCTCATGGTTACGTCCATTCGCGAAGGCTTGAACCTCAAGCCGCTCGAGTACGTGTTTGCGAAGGGCGTGGCGCCCGGGCACCGCGCCGGCGTGGTGATCCTGAGCGAGTTCTCGGCCTGCTGCTGCGTGCTGAACGGCGCGCTGCGCGTGAACCCGTGGAACATCACGGAGGTCGTGAACTCGCTCGACCACGCGCTGACAATGAGCGAGGAGGAGCGCATGGGCCGTCGCGCGCGCGACCTGCCGTACATCACGAACCAGCCGGCGGCCAACTGGACCAAGCAGGTGCTCTCGGTGCTGCAGGAGGCCACGGACGGCGACGAGGGCGGCGACGAGGAGTACACGGACATGGAGTATATGGACACGGACATGGGCCGCTCGCACGTGCTGCGCATCGGCCAGCGCTCGGACTTTAAGCATCTGAACATCCACCGCGTGCTGGACGCGTACCAGTCGTCCCAGCGGCGCGTGTTTTTACTGGACTATGGCGGCACGATCATCGCGCGCGAGAACATGTCCATGTACGTGAAGAAGGACTTCACGGCCGTGACGGGCAAGCTGCCGTCGCCGCGCATGGTCGAGGCGCTCACGATGCTCACGCGCGACCCGCGCAACACGGTATTCGTCGTGAGCGGCCTGAGTCAGCTCAACCTGACGGCGGCTGTGGGCCACATCCGCGGCCTGGGGCTCGCGGCCGAAAACGGCGCTTTGTACTCGTGGGCCAAGTCGATCCGCGCGAATCGCGTGGAGAACCCGGGCCTTGACAATGATAACGCCAGCAATGCGGACGAGCGCCACTGGCACCACCACAACTTCAAGTTCGATTGGCGCGCCGTGCGCGAGGTCGTGGACCCGATTCTGAAGGTCTACTGCACGCGCACGAACGGCAGCGTACTGCGGTACATGGCGCAGAGCATCGCGTGGAACTTCCGGTCGACGGACCCCGAGTGGGGACTGCTGCAGGCCAACTCGCTGCAAAACGACCTCGAGGACGTGCTGCGCGACCAGCCCGTAACGATCATCCGTAAGAAGGGCCTGCTCGAGATCGTGCCCGAGGGGCTCAACAAGGGCGTGGTCGCGCGCCAGATCCTCACGCAGGACGCGGGCATCAACCGCGGCCACCCGGACTTTTTGTTCTGCATCGGCGACGACACGACGGACGAGAGCATGTTCAAGTCCATCTACGACTACTACGCCGAGCGCTCGGAGGAGAGCGTGCACGGCCGCGCCAAGGGGGGATCCATGGACACGCCGCCCACGTCCGACGAAGGCTCGCTGCACCACCTCTTCACGTGCACCGTGGGCAAGAAGCCCAGCCACGCGCACCTGTACCTCAACAACGTCGACGACGTCGAAGAGCTCCTCTTCACGCTCGGCCAGCGCTCCGACGACGAGGTTTGTGCTCTGTGATTTGATGGGGATTTGTAATTGGAACATGTCAATGTGCTAACGCAGTTGTTGTGTATGTACCTACTGATGATACAGCACGAGGGCAAAGCTTCCGATCACTAGACTACTCCATCAAGAAGTTGAGGCAGGATCAACACCACCACCAACCAAGCACCAATTCGAAGACCACACAGAAAATGAATCAGCCCCAAGCGCCTTGGAAAGAAGCGAGCCTTACTTATGGCTAACTACATCATGAGCGGAGAAGACGCATTCTGTAGCTTGGTTTGGGAGAGTAGGTTGCTAGCTGCTTTGTCCGCTTTTAAGCTTTGCATTTTGCTTGCGTTGATTGCCTCCCACTACCTCAAGTCGATTTTAATCTCCCCCCCCTTTCGTGTAGCATACATACGTTCACTCCGAGCAATACGTACAAGCAACGGGCGCTAATCCAGACGGCAGTCTTCAGGATGATGGTTGTATGATTGAATAGAGAGTAACCAGCAAGACTTTCCGCAAAGAATTGACATTCATCCTTCCAAGTACCCGCGTCAAAGCCCATTCATTGTCTCGAGATGACACCAATTAAATGGTGTTGGTTGTCGCGCGAACGTGACGACACATTCATGGAGCTCAGGACTTGCTTGTCTGTGTCCTTACAGCCAAAAAGCGTAGGAGCCCGAGCCATTCCATTCGCATAAAAGCTCACCACAGAGGAGTTCGCTCAAGCCAGAGCACCGGGAGAATCTTGTGGACGGCAGCACGCGCATTCACGCGACCAGAGCCAAACTGGTTGTTCGGCACTATGTGGTGCAGCTAGACTCGTGCCTGAGAAGTACGCCGGCTGGATGTCTTGCCCCGGAGCAGAGATGTCGGACTTGAGGAGCCCCGGTACGCTGTGCTGGCCCTTTGTTGCTGGAGGTCGCTAATTTGTCGGTGGTGGGCGTGGAGCCCACGCCGATGACGGAGTCGAGGTCGCCGTGGGAACACGAAGGCGCACGCTGGACCGGAGTTCCCGATGGCGAAGACCTGCAGCGACTCAGGCGTTGTGTCGACTGGAAAATCGATTCGTTGTGGCCCGCGCCCCAGCTGTTGCGGATGATGCGTGGCGCCTTTCCCAATGATCATCGTGCCATGGCCATCCGTGTCGGTCGGACTCGCAGTGCGCTCGAATGGGTCGAACCAGCCGTACTCGGCACGGTACTGTCTTTCGGATCACGGTGTCTCACGAATACCCCGGAGTCGAGGACCCCGAAAACAACGCCCTGGCCAGTGTACCCCTTTGGCCCAGACGTCTGGAGCTCCAACCTTGGTGACCCCTCCCCCACTGAGTTCCTGCGAGCAATCCGACAGCTTCCGCCTGTGTGCTTGACTTTACTGGAGATACAATAATCGGTTCGGGCCAGGAAGGCATCTCGTCTTCGCGCACCTCGGCCACGCTCTCGAGCGCGCTGAGCTTCTCCATTTAAGCTCGAAACTCACGGCTTCAAAGTACACCTGGTTGCTGATTCAGAAGCTCGTCTTGGTCTTAAAAAAGTGAAATCGAAGTGGCAGCGGCGGCACCACTTGCCAGCCGCGTCTTGCTCTCGCTGAGCAAGGCGTTCATCCGGCGCCTGGCTCGGTAACAGCGTGCGCTTCGAGCCTCTCGACGAGCTCGGCCTCCTTGGCGCGCTTGAGGACAGATTCGGTCAAGTCTCGGAACGACACGAGGAGGTTCGCCGTGCCCTGAGCGCGCTGCGTGTTGGGTGGACGCAAGGCTGGAAAGCCATGGTGGGCTCTGCAAAAAGCAACAAAACTGATGACGTGCAATGTTCACAATTGAAGATAAAATTCAAAAACAGTGTTGCTGCTGCCTCATAGAAAACCAAATCTGGGCAACTTTACGCTTCGTCTTCTATGTACGTGAGCACGAACTCGGATTCCAACCCGGTAGCTCCTTGAATTGCTGCGTCCACGTTGTTAATGTTGTCGCTGGGGCTCTCTTCCGTCTCGTCATTGGCGTCCTCTGCTCCTTCGCTGCTGTTATCATTCTCCTTGTCTTCAGTGGCACTGGCGTCCTTCACGTCTTCACCTTCATCCTCATCATCGCTCCAGGCATCGCGGACCACAGGTGCCTTGCGCGGCTCGATCTTCTCCCAGCCGCGGATAACAGGACGCGGCGGCGCTGGTGCGGGGGTAGCAGCAGCTGCAGCAGCCTGCGGACCGGCGCCTGGACGGCGCAGCGGCAGGAAACTGAGGCGCGAGGCTGCGATCTTCTGGTCACGGCCGCGGATGAACGACGAGAGCGTCACGAGCGGGATCCGCGCGCTGTCCTTCTTGAAAAACGAGATGCGGCGGAACGGGTCTTCGCCAAAGGACTCCGACGGCACGCTGTAGAACGACGCGAGCTCGTGCATGAGTGCGCGCTACACAAGGATAACCAGTTAGTTTAATTGGTTTAGTCACAATTTAAGCAAATTTGAGCATATACACAAGATAAGATGGCGTACCTCTTCGGACGGCATGATGCGCAGGCTCACGCTGTGGGTCTTGGCGTCATTCACGATGCGCTCCAGGCGGCGCTCGACGACCGTCAGGTAGCCAGCGTTGTGCTTGCCCCACTCGACCAGGTGGTCCGCATAGTTGGGCGTCTTCATCTCCTCTTCAAAGGCGGCAATGCCGCCATTCTGAAGCCCAGGGCGAGCAAGTCCCAGCGCTTGAGCCAGGCGTTGGTTGCGCACAAGTTGGCCCCGAGGTGGGCCGCTCACTGGTGCAGGAGCCGGGCGAGGAGCTGGCGGTGCACTGCGAGACGCTGGTCGAGCCACGGGCACAGGGGGTGGCGCAGATGGCGTCGGGAGAGCAGGAAACGCGCTCTCGAGCTGCGATCGCGGGTTTGGCACTCGTTCGGGAGCTGCATCGTAGTTCCAGTACTCGGGCGCGTCGTCCGCGTGCACACGCTCGGCTTGTCCGCCGATCGGATTCTCGCCACCCCTGGCGACTCGGAAGTTGAAGAGCAGGCGGTCGCGCACGCCGTGGATCGAGCTCATATGCGCATGGTACTCAATGTCGTTTGGGAACACGACGTACCGGTTCGAAAGGCTATTGGACAAGCACAGGTAACAACAGAAGTCGGTTAGCCTATACATACTCAGCACGTGGCGAAGACCCGCATACAAACGTACCAGTTGGGCTCTTCACAGAGATGGTGCTCGCGTCTGAAGTGCGTCTCCAGGCTCGCACTGTAAGGCATAGTCACACAGGTGGGTCAGTTAGTATCAGCACACGACCTCCATACAATCGCAATCAAGGTTCAAATAGCAACACGTACTAGTTGCGGAAGTACTCGTGCTCGACCTTGCAGATGTGGCACTTGAAATGGTCGCGCTCCAAATGTTCAAAGAGCTCTCCGTCGCCGTAGAAGCGCTTCTTGCAGAACTGGCACATCGGGTGGAAGTCCTTGCCCGACTGCTTGGGGCCCGTCGAGCGGTTGCGGCCGACGTTGTGCGCCTTGAGGCTCGCCTTCGTGAACACCTGCTGCTCCTGTACGAAGAAGTGCTGGTGCTTGAGGCAGAGCTCACAGAACTCGGCGCCGTGGTCGCGGCGCAGGTGGTCCTTGAGCTGGCTCAGCGTGTGCTTGGCCTCCTTGCACTTCTTCACGCGGCACTTGAACTCGCGCATCGCGCGCAGGGCCTCGTAGTGCGCGCGGCACTCGTAAAAGATCATCTCGGACGGGTCATCGAGGAAAGAGTCGTAGCCGAGCGCGTCCCCCCAGAGCTGGAAGCTCTCGAACGTGCGCTCCTCCTTGCTCACGATCACGCGGTCGAGCACGGTCTTGCACATCGGACACGCCTTATCGTTCAAAATAATGCGCATGCGCATGAAGCACTTGCTGCAGATGCCCGTGTGGTTGCACTCGCCGACCGCGTGGAACCGGATCGGGTCGGCGCACAGCAGGCACGGCTCGATATCGTCGCTCTCGTCTTCAGCGACCGCATCGGCAGAGCTTGTCGCGCCCGCTTCGCTGTCTTTCGGCTGCGCCAGTGTCTTCGCGGCAACAGCGGCGCCGTCGCCGCCTACAGGCCTGGGGCTCTTTCGCGCGACCTTCTTCTTCAGCGTAGCCGTGACAAAGTCCGACCCGCGCGTCGGCATGAACGTAGGGGCGTCCGCGGACAGCGACGTCGCAGTAGTTCCTTCATTCGCGGTGGAGCTCTTCTTCGTACGCCGCGAGCGCGTGCGCTTCTGCTCGCCTCCGCTCGAGACCGAGCCGCTGGAGATGGTGGTAGTGGTGGTGGGCGGGGAGCCCACGTGGCTGTTGCTTGCGCTACTGCCGTTGACCACACTCATCATCGTCGTTCGCTCTGCTCGGTGGAAGGGGCTCGTATCAAGGGGGTCGGCCGCTCGTGTGTGTGATCCCTCTCGCTTCCTGTTTAGGTGTCAGTTGGCAGCAGTGGGCTCGTACGGAAGTGCTGGAGCTCTTGACGCCACGGGCTCACGCGTGCCTCGCAATTCTTGCAAAATGCTTTCATTATTTTGCACAAAAACAAAGAAAACAATTTTAGACGATATTTTGATTTTGTATCCACTCGGAACCTGCTCAGAACGATCTCTATGGTCTCAAACCATGGGCCGGGACAAACCCAAAATTAACATGTTTTCAGAACATCTTGCGCTCACTATGTGCTTGAAAAAATGTTAGAAATCCAGATGGGTCATCGAATTCTAACATTTTTCAAGCACATAATGAAAGCAAGACGTTTCCAAAACATGTTAATTTTGGGTTCCAAAATTCGGACCAATCACAGCTCGCGGAAAAATTCAGGAAAACGCATTTGTGCGTGCCACACTAAATTTGGCACAATTGACCAATCACAATCCACATCAACGATTTGTCAAATCGTAATCATCTTTTCGGTTTTCGTAATCAATTTCTGGCTTATGAGGGCTCTCTATTCAGTGCAAACACGGTACATTGGGCCGTTTGACTTCCCAAATTGGCTTGACGTCATTCCCCGATTCGATTCGACCAGCAGCTCGCGTCTTCACAAACACAATGGCTGTGCAAGTGCTGAACGAAGCGATCCGCCTCGAGGCGACGGTGGTCGAGGGCTTTGGCCGCGGTGGCAAGCAGCTGGGGTGCCCAACCGCGAACCTCTCGAGCAAGGACCTGGGCGACCAGCTCGAGCAGCTCCCCACGGGCATCTACTGCGGCTGGGCCACCGTGGACGGCAACGGCCCGTTCAAGGCCGTCGCGAGCATCGGCTGGAACCCGTACTTCAAGAACAAGGTGCGTCTGTATGACGCTGTTTGGTTGTATCGCTTCTGTAGTGTTGTACTGACGCTATGCTACTCTGTTTCATGTGCGCCTATTGCAGGAGAAGACCGTAGAGCCGCACCTGCTGCACAAGTTCGAGGAGGACTTTTACGGATCCAAGCTCAAGTACGTGATCGTGGGCTACTTGCGCCCCGAGAAGGACTTCGCCTCGTTAGAAGCGCTCGTCGAGGCGATCCAGGACGACATTGCGCAGTCCGACGCGTGGTTAGAGACGCCCGAGGGCAAGGCCTGGACCAGCGACGCGCTCTTCCAGTAGACAAGCAAGAGACGAACATTCGCCAGCATGAGATGGTGAGTAACTGTATGTAGTATGACGATGGCGGTGCGCTCGTGTTTCCCCCTTCTCGCATTGAATAGAGCGGATTAGAAATGCGAATCATGTGGGCGCAACATGCATCTCTATTATGAATAAATATGAAAAACAACAACAGCACAATGACAAGTAATGCAGTGTTCTTTGGTTATTAACGTTAAGCTTACGACTCTTTCCCCAATACAATACAGACGACGCCGACGACCATGAGCATGATGCTCGGGATCTTCTGGCGCAGATTCTTCTCCCGAAACAAAAAGCGCCCGAGGATGACGCTCCAGATGCAGCCGGATCGCTTGATGGCGATCACGTACGACACCTCGAGGCTCTGCGTGGCCACGAGGTTAATATAATACGACACGACGCTCGTGAAGCCCGCGAGCACGACGAACTTCCACGGGATCTGCATGGGCGTGCCCAGCGGCTGGTACAGCTCGTCGCCACCCACGCGCAGCTTCTGCAGGATGTAGCTCCCAACGGCCACAATCACCTGGATCGCCGCGCCGTAGACCAGCGGCGTCGAGTTCTGCACGCCGATCTTGTCAAATGCGTTCGAGATGCTCCAGAGGAACGCCACAACGATCATGTACATGGAGCCCTTGCTGGCGTTCGCCGCGTCGAGCGGGAAGTCGTCCTTGCCCGCGAGCGACGCGTCCTTCACGCCCTGGAGCCAGAAGCCGCCGAGCATCGCGATCGAGATGCCCACGACGCCCGAGAGCGTCGGCACCTCGCCCAGCACGAGGAACGCGACGACGATGAGGAACGCCGGCGTGAACGACAGGAACGGCACGGTGGCTGCGAGCGTTGAGATCTGGATGCTGCGGTTGTACAGGTAGCTCGTGACGATGTTGATGCAGCCGCTGATGCACACAGACGTCCAGAAGAGGTGGTTGAGTGGCGGGAGCGTGCCGCCGGTCTCGATGAGCGCCCAGAGGATGAAGAGCGGCGCCTGCACGAGCCCGCGCGTGGCCACGACCGTGAACGGATCCATAAACTTGGTCAGGTACTTGCGCAGCGGGTCGCAGAGCGCGTTCACGACCGAGTTGAGCACCGCGATCGATACGCCGCGCGTCATAATCATCTTGGTGGGGATGGAGCTCTTTACAAGAAGCTCACGGGCGCTGATGTACGGACGGGAGGGGCGAGCTGGGTACTGTACTGCGAGACGCCACGCGAGACGAGTGCGCACCAGTGGAGCAGTAGGGATGTGGCCTGTCGGTCGTCGTCAAGCAGTGAGCTGCCGGCTGGTGCTCTTCTTGGATCAGCCGCCCCTCTTCCACCGCAGTAGTCGTCGAGTCAGACAGACAACAGCAGAATGCGGTCGTGATGGTCGTGATGCAACTTGCGATGGCAAAACGGCAGTTCAGCAGTGCGGAAACATGACTACTTTACATTTCCTTTCAAAAATGTTTTTATCGGTTATGACAGGATAATATAAAGCGCTCACTCTCAAAGGCTTCAAACAGCCAAGTAGCACCTTCACAAATACATTTTATGTATGCTTTGATATATGTAAGGCGGTCATTATCGCACTGCAAATTGCCAAAGAGAGGTCCAGAACGCATTTCAGCCAATGAGAAGCGACGAGCCAGAACCTCGCCCAGTCTTTTTTGTTTTGCATGCAAATGTTGCGATCTTTCCATCGCGAAGAGCTGTATGGTGAATGGATTGATACACAAGTCAAATCACTTCCATGCAGCCCAATGACGATGATACAGAGCTGCTGCCACTGCGCATGGGATGCGCGGACGTGAAGCAGCGAGTCGTGCAGGTCAGTCGCGAGCTGCTGGCCTTCGCTACGCGCAGCTACGGACCGCTGGGCCGCGCTACGCTGATCCAGAAGAGCGCACGCTGCGCCGACGCGCTCGTGCTCACGTCCACATCCGACAGATACCTGCAGCATGTCAAGTAAGGTATCTTTCCACCTGTGTGTTTCTTTCCATGGCAGTGTGTCATTAGCAGCCATGCGTAGTGCATTTGTTATATCTGAGTTTGCGATTGCGTGCGATGATTGACAAGCATGATATCCACAATGCGGTGGTGCGTAGCGTTGGCGACTGTCCAATCACGAACGTGTACTTCCAGATCCTGCGGAGTCAGCTGCGGAGCCACTCCGACGCCGGACTCTTCCTCACGCTGCTCAGCAATAGGTAATGTGCCCAGTGTACGGGCTTTAATGTTTGTCGTGGACTCATTGGGTTTGCACCTCGTGTACATAACCTGCCTGTTTGCAGTCTTCAGCTCGAGATCCAAGAGGGCGTCCTATCGGAGATCCCACACACGACACTACTCAGAGGTGATACAGCTATCCACTGATTGAGTCTAGCTACGGCAATGCTGATGCTAATGCCTTTGAGTGAGCAGGTCTCCAGCTGGCGCTACAGTGGAGCTTGGAATACCTGGACGATGACGATTGTCCTGTGCGAATCCCAATCGATTGGAGCAACAGATCGACAATATACGCCATTGTCCGTGGCATTCTCAGTACGAAATCGGCAACAGGACTCAATGCGCAAAAACTGGATGATACTGTGATCCCCATGGTCATCGAGGCGTTTGTCGCGTTGTACGACCACATTGCGCGCCACCCAAGTGAGCCAATGCCCGTGCGGTTCATCTACCAACCGGGGCTCAAGTCGATCGCCAAGTCGCAGTTCTGGAAGAACACGGTCTTCCTGGACTTCCCGTGGCCGCGAGGATGCTCGCAACGGCGCATTACGAACGCCAGGCTCGCGCTCTTCAACATCACGATCGACCCATTACGTGACGACAATGCTTCCAGTGGTGGTGGTGACACAACAACAGAGCACTCTGGCTCAAGAGAGGCGTTCAAACTGCAAGCGCTTTGCAACATTGGTGATACGCTGCATCGCCTTGGAGTCACGGCCGTGGCCTCGCAAAAGATCATCCCACGGTATCTGCAGATGTACTTGAGTGGCAAGGGCGTGTTCGTGCTCGATCGCCTCTCGATCAACCATATCCGTAAGTGCCCGGCTATCCGGACCCATGAGCTTTGTGTTGCCATCCCAGGCTAATTCCTTGTGATGCTGAATGTAGATGCGGTTCACCAGCTGAGCGGTGCTGCTGTGCTTGGCGACTGGCAAGTGCAGGATATCGACCAGGCGTCCTTTGGCTTCCTGTCGCTCATCACAACCCACGACGTCTGTGGGAAACACTACATTCGTCTCCACAGGGAGACCCCAAGTGCAGCTTCCTCCTCGTCCTCCTCGCTAGCTTCCGCTAGTCGGACGAGCCCAGTCTCGACGATTCTGCTGACCACGCCCGACAAATTCGCGTTCGAGGAGCTCTCGTACAGTATCGAGACGGCTCTGAAGCGCCTGGCGGTGCTATCAGAGCGATCCGAGGCCGTTGCGGGTGCTGGCTGCATGGAAATCCATCTCGCGGCGCTCTTGCACAGGAAAGCTGAGCTTCTGCGGCCATTGGCGACTGGCAAAAGCGTGGCACCACCGCAAGAAATTCGAGGGCTCCGTCAGCTACACCAGGTGGTGCAGGCATTCGCAGACTGTCTGCTTAAAGTGGTCACTTCGCTTGGCGCGTGCCCGACCAAGAGCGCTGGTGAGCGTTTACTTGAGAAGCTCGAGTCCGCAAACCATCTTGAAGCTTCAGATAAGGCCGAGGCTGTGGGTCCAGGTGAAGCCATTGAGCTCTTTGGATGGAGCCCGTTGGAGCGAAGAGCTGTGCCGGTCGTCAGCTACTTGATTTCTATGGAGATTGATGACGAGGAGCCTCAGGAGAAGCTGGTACTCCAAGCGCATGTTCTGGACTCGTACCCGGCGAAACGGGACGCGCTGGTGCTCGCCGTCGAGTGCGCGTGCTCCATTGCGCGCATCGCCTCGGTCGTCAAAATCTCTTAAACCACAGACTCATTCATTCCCATACACTGTACATACCCACATTCATTTATTTCTATCGTTATCTATTCAAATTCCTGGAGCGCGTCGTACCCCGAGAGGTCGCCGCACGTGAGGAAAGGCACGAGCACGGGGTCATGCGGCTCGCCCTCTTCGAGACCGTAGCGTGGCAGCAGGTACGATGTCATCACGGGTGTGTAGCCCTCGGGCATCTTGAAGCCCTGACAGACTACGAACGCCTCGTTGCTCTGCGTGCGGCTGCTCTTGGGCTTGGAGCACGACACGTTCGTGAAGAAGACCTTGAGTTGTGTCGCGAGCAGGTCGTACTGCTGACATCTAAAGATCTTGGCCACGAACGAGCCGCCCTCTTCGAGCACGTGGGTCGTGATGTTGAGCGCCGCCGCGAGCAGCTCGGCCTGCACGAACTCGTCAATGTCGTGGACGCCCGTGACGTCCGGCGCGCCGTCGCTCACGACCACCTGCGCCTTCTTGCCCTTGAAGTACGAGATAATCTGCTCGGCGGTCTTCTTGGACGTGATGTCGCCCTGGATGAGCTCCACGCCCGGGATCGGCGCCATTTCCTGCAAGTCCACCGACACGATGCGCACGTCGTCGCTGTCGGCTTCGGCGATGGCAGCCATCACGCTCGGGTCGTACAGCTTCCTGCTGAGCACCTGGCTCCAGCTACCGGGCGCAGCACATAGGTCCACGGCGCGCTGCACGTCTTTGAGGATCTTGAACTGCTCATCGAGCTGCAGCAGCTTGAATGCCGAGCGCGCGCGGAAGCCCACCTCTTTCGCGCGGCGGTAGTAAATGTCCTGCAAGCGTACGCAGGTGAACACAGTGGAGATGTGAGGTTAGTGGTTAGGTTGCTGTATAATTAGCTAGCTGTAGGAGAGTGGCTGGTGACGCGCAAGGAGAGCACACGTACGCGGTTCGCGTCGGTCGACTTGGTCATTTTCGTGCGAGCGGCTTCGTTTTGACACCAATTATCCGCTGCAGTTGGAGCGGCGAATTTCAAACAGAAAATTGAATGGTGACATTCCAGTGGCTACATACTAAATTCATGTGCAGAACTGGAAATCTGTTATGGATGCGCTCGAGATTCTATTGACACTAAATTATCAAAAGTACCAACACGTTACGAGAAGTAACAGCTTTTGAGGGGCGGTGGACGCCAGTCTGAATTATCGAGAATATCGTAAAATGAGAAAAACTGGAAATGGTAAAATGGTAATTGAAGAAAATAAGAGCACCACGATGTTGAGGAGAGGAGGCTTGAGGAAAGGAGAGGAGGCTTGATAGTTGGTGGTCTGCAAGGCGTATGGAGAGCGAGAGGTCTTGGATGATGTTGTCAGTTGGTCTGCGGCGGCGCCTCGCATATGGTGCAACGAGGGGCAGTTAATTCTTTCATGTCGAGGACCGAGAGAGGCTTCACTTTCTTCATCGTGCTGGTGAGCGCTGCAATCACCAGTTTCATCACTTTGCGATCGACGAAGACAAAAACGATGCCGGAGCTTGTCATTGCGTGGTCATTCCAGTTTACCGAGCCTTTGATCAGCGTAGCCGAGTCGATGACCAGAAACTTGTCGTGGAGCATCATGGACGTCGTCTTCGAGACGAACACGGAGACGTCCGCCTCGATCAGACGGCGTATGTGCGTTCCGTGCCTTCGCATCTGCGTGTAGTCGGTGATCACGCGAACCGTTACGCCTCTCACCTTTGCATCCACCAGCGTCTGGACGAGGTCGCAATGCGTGATGCTGTACATACAGACGTCGATCGTGTATCGAGCAAGCCCGAGGAGCTCTTTGATCTTGGTCACGTTGTCCTCAGAGTCTTTTGGACCGGGGAAGACTAGGACTTGGCACACGGCAGTTCGACGTGCGAACCCGAGCACTGGGTCGCGCCTCAAAGCAGCGAGTAGCTGGACGGATCGCGCTTGCTCTCTCTCCATGTCCATTGCTTGAGACAGTGACCTTCTCGACGTTTCCTCTCTCTGAAAATCGACGTCACGATAGCAGAGTAGTTGAGTTGGAGAAAGAGGGTGATTGTCGTAACCCGCATCCCTGTCTCGAGCACGAGGAAAAATGCGAGGAGCTTGAGTGCTTCTGGGATGAAGACCCGGGGCTTGGAGGGCTCCTTCACCACATACGAGACTTTCTTGTGCTCGCTCGAGATCTTGGAGGAGCGCTCGGTGCGCGTTGGGCCCTTGGGCGAGCGCGACGTCATGTCTTGAGAGGGAGAACTGAGAGTCGCGGGCCTTGAAGTGGCGAGGAGGTCGAGGCTTGACGATTGGCGGGCGGCGGACAGACAGGGAACTTGTCCAAGCGACGGCGAAAGAGAAAGTGAGCGATGTAAAAAGCTTTGCACTTAGCAGAAAAAAGGTTATTTTACTTGCGTAAACACGCTAAACGTCAGCAGATCACCAACAGTCAGTATTCACATTTACATTTGTCGTCGAATACGATCCATTTCAAAGCAACTTTCCCTCATTAATAATATACAAGCACTTGCACGCGACCCGCAAGAAGCACGGTGGCTTCGTGCGCGTGGCGGAGCTCATGGGCGTGCATAAGGGAATGAATGCGCTCGCATGTGCTCGAGATCCACAAGCAGAAGAGCTCGCGCGCGAACAGGAGGCAGAAGCGCATGGCGCGCCTCGCCAAGCACAATTTCTATTGATACTAAAGTATCAAAAGACCAACACGTTACGAGACGTAACCAACTTTTTAATTTCCATTAAATGTCGATTGCACTGTTTAACAAGCATATTCAAGCGATAGGGTTGTGAAAAGTAGACAAGGGCTCGGTCTGACTCCTTAACTACCAGCGTTCAACGGGAAATCACTGATGTGTATACCGGTGTCTAACCTCTTCAATATTTAAAGAGGTTAGACACGCGCCCAATTCACTACTTGTACTCTGTGTCTTCGACGCGCTTGTCTAATTTTCACAACCCTATCGGCTATACGGTACCGTCTTGATACTTTAGTATCATAGTCGTGATACTTTAGTATCAGCGTCGTCACACTAAGAAAGCGACAAGGAGGCGGCGCTGCCCGTGGCCGTGTTGCAGGAGATCCTCGCGTTCGCCCATGCGCCGGCGCTGATCTCCACTGCATATGGCTCTACATCGCTAGGGTGCACTATGACTTTGCCAAATGCGCCACGGAACCCTCGACGGCGGGCATGCTGGCGCCACGTGCTACTGCGTTCCCAAAAGTATCAAAAATATCAGCGGTTGCTCGGCAGCCGCCGCCACCGCAGCTCGCAAGGAGCTCTGCCGCCACCTCCAAGGGCTACTGCAACAGTAGCGGTCTTACGAAGGAGCCCAGCGCTAGTGGATTCATTGCTGCTGCTCCTTTGATGACCTCGTCGGCTGCCACCAGCGCTGCAGAATCACTGCCAACGCTCGAGATACTCGCATTGACCGAGAAGCTCGCTGCACTTCGACCCATCGTTCGGCCGCTCAAGCTGGCCGAACGATGACGACCTTGTACCGCGTAAGATAATGACGCAGCAGGTGCCTAAAGATCAGCAGCAGCGTGACGTGAAGGTCCAGTTTGGCCGCATCAACGAGAACAACGTGGAGAAGCTGCGGAAGCTCAACTCAACCTCACGATCTTCCCCGTGCGCTACAACAACACATTCTGAAGTTTACTAAAAAAAACGCTTATCTGGATGTAATAAAATGCTTTTTTGAGGATACTTTCACAGATTTTGCAGGTCAAAACTTTCAAGATAAGGTAACTTTCAAGGTAGGTTGTCTCTTGAATTCACATGCTCAGTTATTCACAACTACGAGCGACAGCAAGAGCCAACGTGCACTTCATTAAAACTTATTTCAAAACTTCACGAGGTTTCACCTGAGAGCAGTCTCGTTCCCGTATTTACAGCGAGCCCGTGCGTTCGCAATAATTATTAGACCACGACGACCGTGAAGACCGGCGACGCCCACTCGGTCTTGCCTGTGACCGTCTTGCCGTTGTTCGAGTAGTTCCAGGCCGTGTTGGTGCGCGCGTTCACGACGTGGGTCTGCGGCTTGACATTGGGCTTTGGGGCGGTTGCCTGGGCGGCCCAGTCCTTGTCGACCGACGCCACGGCCTGCACGTAGTACGTGCCGGAGGTCGCGAACGCGTAGTTCTCGGTGAAAAGGCCCTTGTTCGCCTTGGTGGACGTTTTGAAGTCCGGGTGGTACCAGCGCGTCACACCGCTCTGCGCCATAGTGAGCGTGGCCGAGGACATGTCGGCGCTCTTGGAGATCTTAAGCTGCGTGCTGTCGACCGTGATACTGCCGGCGACTTCCCACTGGATCGGGGTTGCAGCACCGATGCTGGCAGCGCTTGGCGCGATCTTCCACGTGACGTACGGCTGCACAAGGTCCATGTACATGAGCGCGATGCGGAGGTTGCGAGGCACGTGGCCCACGGTCGTCGACGTCGTCAAGTAGTCCGCCAACAAGGCATCAGAGAGCGTGGCGTTCGTGCCCAGGCTCGACGCAGTTGGCTGCTTGACCGTGCTCGTTTCAATCAGAATGTTGAACGCACGGTGTGTGGCGCTGTTGTAGCTCGACTTCTCCGCCGCGTAGCCGCCGTAGGTCGTCGGGTTGCACACGCCGATTGGCTTGGGCGTCGTGTACGAGTTCTCCCAGGACGCAGTGTACGCCCAGTCCTCCATGCCGCCGTTCACGGCGTACACGATGTCGTTCATAGCGCCCGACGGGTAGTAGGTGTTGTCCTCCTGGAACTTGCCGCCGAAACGAGACATGCCCAGCGCCATGTACCACTGGGCGCGGTCATCTGGGCTTATGTCGCTGCCACCGCCCGAGAGCTGGTGGTTGATCGATCCCCACTCGTACGAAACCGAGCGAGTGCCGCCGTGGAACGTAATGGAGAGCTGGAACAGGTGGTCGCGCCAGACTTCGTTCACCGCACGAGCGACCATCGTCTTGAAGCAGGTCGTGCCGACGTTGTAGTTGAAATCGCGGTTCGGGTCGATGCCGTTCTCCTCGCGCACGTTCTTCTCGTAACCATAGGCGTTCGTGGTCGGCATGATGACGACACGACGGGTCTGTACGAGACGCTTGATCCATGGGTTTCCATTGGCACGACCCGCGTGGTCGAGCAAGAACTCGGCCAACGCGATCGCAGTCTGAGGTCCAACGCGTTCATCGCCGTGGAGTGCTCCGCTGATGAAGACCTCCGGACGCTGAGCGTCTGGGAGCGTGCTCTCGTCCGTGATCTCGATCACATAGTGCTGGCATGGAGCCGATACCCCACCACGCACACACGCGAGCTCACTGCGCAGTGGCAGGCCGTACTTGCTCTGAGCGCTGTACACGTCGACGAAGCTCGGGTACTTGGTCTGGAGCGCGAAGAGCTGGTCCGTGATCTGAGCGTACGTGCGGTACGAGTACGCGGTCTGGGAGGTGACAGACGAGGTGTACGCGACGGCGGCGACGAGCGCGGCGGCCCAGGCACTGAAGAGCTTCATGGTTCGATAGAGCGACGTATGGAGGAGCGCGCGGATTGAAGAGTGAGCTCCTGTTGCAGCAGACGAAAGTGAGCGAAATGATCGGCAAGGAATGTGTCTCCGGCTGTTGGCACGGTTCCTGCAAGAGATCTGTGCTCAGATGAGCTCTTCGATAAATTGGACTGGATGTCCAGTCGCGGCCTTTCTGTGTTCAGTGTACCCATCAGCACACCGGAGTGATGATCATGCTGACGTTCCGAAACCTCCCTATGCATATAAACATTATAACTTTCTTGAAGCATACGAGTCCTCGAGAGAAAAAAAGACAAACTTGACTCTCTCACACACAGTACAAAGCACTTCTGGAGCAAACTTCAATGGCCACACACTATGAAAAAGAACACCTGCAGAAAATGCGCTACCGGTCTGCAGAAAAATGCACTGCCGTATCCGCACCGGACATATTTCTGGTCTGGATAAGTTGTTTCCAGTAAACCATACAAAAAATCTAGCTTGATCGGATAGAAGCGGTTTGGGTATAGCTGTGAGCTCCTAAATTGCACTAAACCACTGGATACAGGCATAGATCGATAGCAACAATGTTTATAACAAGCGTTTCCTGCGTGTAAAGCCCATTTTTATGTTTATGACCAATTCTGCCAAAGCTACAGTACTCTCTAATAGTATGGAATACTAAACAGGGGTTAGTATGTCGGTATCTACTGGGCGTCATGGCGCGCTCTACGAACGAGAGCGCAGTTACCGAAATCGACCTCGAAATGCTCAACCAACTCTGAAAGCATTGCCAAAAATCAATCTCGAGATTTTGTTCCGCATCGACAACCCTTTTTACGCATACAGGGCACATGCATACACGACTAGTGTCCATTTTCGTGCGTTCGAAAACGAAAATATCCAAGACGGATCTGATTCCAGTGTGCCCATCCAAATGCATGTTACACATCAACAGGACAAGCAAGCGCGCCTCGAAAGCCGGATATCCCCGAGCTGAAAACGGATGGAGACCTGACTGGCGATCCCCCACCAACCGCTGCGTGTGGCCGACACTCTCCATTTGCACGATAATACTGGAGAGCTTTGGAGAGCGACAATAGAGGAGCATAATGAGCCCAGGGATTTTGTCATTCGCTGCTTTGTGCACCAACAAATTCCGTCGAGATCCGTGGTCTGATTAGCCAACTCAAGCAACTCAGGATACAACACTCACCAGTTGTCCATGATGAAAAGAAATTCTTGCTCATAACTTGTCTGAAGCGATTGAATGCGAGGTTGGCAGATTTCAATGGGACAGGTGTAGTCGCTCACTATGAGAGATTGATTGTTAATCTACAGTAGTGCAGATCGCCAGGCTGAAGTGATCCTGTGGAAGAGCGTCGCTGGAATCAGGATTAATGGAATTAATTCGCGCACCGCTTCAAAAGATCCGCTCGTCAACCGAATTCACAGTCACCTGTCAGTTTGCTTTATTGGGATGAGCTGAAATCCATCTGGTTGTGCTCGGAACCAATTTCTGTGCAAGAGGCGATTTTTTCTATGGCAGCTTGCGGTTTCAGAAATAGACATGATTTGCAAATATTTACGAGCATGGCTCAAAAGAGTGATGGTCCTTCAAGTTGCACTTTGGTCAGTCAGTGCGGGTGTGGCGCGATCGGCAGCCGCGGACACGCAACGCGCGCATTCCGCAATTTCTTCTCGACTCCACACCCACCACAAGACATCAGAGAAACGCAAGATGACGAGCACGGCGCGTCCGCAGCTGGCGCATCTCGAGAGCATATTGCAGGAGCTGAGCAACCACGAGCAGCGCACGAG
>JAASFY010000401.1:0-23851 GCA_023334035.1 Globisporangium okanoganense
GCATCTGCATGCTCTCGGGCGCGACCACGTTCGACGCCGCCAAGGTGGCGCGCGATCGCAAACAGTACTTCCCAGATCTCAACTTCCGCACCATCGACGAGGTCTACGAGCTCATGGCACGCGACCCAAAGGCGCTGGTGTGAACTGTAAGCTTCAATGAGCAGTTGGAGATCATAGACTGTAGTGTATAGTCGCTTACCGTCTCGTTGTATGCTTGCTTGCTGGCATAATGAGCGCTCTGGTGGGATACAAACCAACAGTGTAATGGAAAACAAACACAATACAGACCAGTTTTAACCACCGGACAATACCGAGCACGTCGCTTCAAAGTGTAGCCATGTTGGATACTCAAAACGTGGATCTTCTCAGATATGCGACATTTGTCATGCTGATATGCAATGGCACACTGCTGGCACGATCCCTCGGATTGCAGTTTTTTCACTCGTCAATAGGCCATTACATGATCTTACAACGGCTTATTGTCGCTGGTGGGACGAGCTCACCTTGGGTCATCCGAGAGCCATTGATGAGCCCAACTCTGTCCTATTAGCTCAGCGAGCAACTCACATGCAGCCCACTAGCTCACCAACGAGCAGCTCACTTTCCATTTGTCTCTTGTTACACCACAATGACCACCGCAGCCATACCATCAAGCGACCGATACAGCGACCCGCACGCCTACGAGGAGTACGAGCAGAACGGCGGCGCGGAGACGAGCGGCTCCATCCTCGTGGATGCGAGCCCAGGCGACGCCTTTGACGCGTGGCTGTAGCACGTCTGGATCGGATCGGCCAAGGAGCTCATCCCTGGGGTCGGTCGAGGCCTCGTAGGTAACGCTCGACAGGCGCCCATGGGGGTCGCTGAGCGCATCGTGTCCGTGGGACTCCCATCAGAGAGCGACGCGTCCAAGATCGCCTCGGTCTGTTATAAAGTGTACGCCGGTGGTCCATTCCCCATCGTGCCCAACTCGCACATTGGACTCGTGCGCTTCGTGGCCGTGGAGAGCAGGAAGATAAGCCAGACGCTCATACTCTGGACCGTCAAGACGACGGCGACGCCCATGGGCAACGTGCTCTGCGGCGGCACGCTCTTCTGCCTCATGCTGCGCCGTGCAATTGCCTATTGCCTCGGCGTTTTAAAGAAACAACTGCCAAAGGTAGATATCAGCAAGTCATGGTAAAGAGAAAGTGAAATAAACCTTGTTAATGAATTAATAAAATAATCAAAGGTTTCTGAAAAAGTCGCCGCGTTCATTTTGCAGACTTGGGGACGGAATAGATACGTGTGCTGGCTTTGGGGGTTGATGGTCAAGGAAATGACTGGCTGGGAGCGATTGGCGGAGTTGGCTTGATAGATAATAATATGTTGTAGAGCTGTGTACGTGTAGGTAGGTCCTCAGTGCCAGATCGCGGGCACGGCCTTCTCGATGATGGCGTTCGCGAGCGTGCGCACGTCCTGGTCCACCGAGACTTCAAAGGCGCGCAGGTGGTTGAGGCCGTCGTGTGCGAGCAGCGAGTTGCAGAAGACCGTGAGCTTGTGCATGTCGCGGTGGTCAGTCGAGAGGTAGAACGAGAGCACGTCGTGCAGTGTCTGCAGCGCCTGCTTGATCTCACTCGCGTTCAAAGCCAGTGGCTCTGCATCGGTGCTGAATATCAAAGCTGCCTGCTCATTTATATCGTCGTAGCTGGGGTCCTGTGGCTGCTGAGTCTGAGCTGCTAAGATGGAGAGCTCTTCAGAGCAGTCTGCTGGGTGGTCCTGTAGCATGCGGAGCTTGTCTTCAGTCAGGTAGAGTGCGTCATTTGACGACCGACGCACGTCTCCACGCAGAGACGACGGGGCGGACGAGGCCGAATCAGAGGAGCTCGCGGAATCGTTCTCCTTGATCGCGCCCTTGATCTCTTCTTCGAGCTTCTTGAGCAGCACGCGGCGGCGCAGCATCTCGGCGCGGTTCACGTTCGCGAGTTTGAGCGCGTCCGACTCGCTATTGCGGCGGCGCGCGAGCATCATCCGCTGCGCTTCAGTGAGGCCGGAGCGGTGCAGCGCCGCCGAGTTCATCGAGCGCGGTGGGCCGCTGAACATGCTCAAGTCACCACAGCCACCCATTCGCTGACGTTCGCGTGATAGCGCTACTGCGGTGGCATGGTCCTCTTCATCAGCTCCACGAAGCGAGCGCTGCAGGTGGTGGTCGTACGCGTCGTCGTCACTGGAGCTTGCGGCCTCCATGTCCCAGCGACCGAGCGACCGGTGTTTTGAGAGCTTAGTTCTTGTAAGTGCGAGGTACCGCTCAGCCGCAAACGCGGACGATATTGACGACGAGGCCTGACTCGCATAGGCGCTCTCCTTCTCATGGGCAGCGAGCGCAGCCGCGTACTGCTTCTCGAGGCGCTTCTCGTACTCGGGCGCAACCACAAAGTACGAAAGCAGCGCGACCGCGACGACCAGCACTGCGAGCACGAGCACCACGAGCTGCGCCTCGGAGAAGCCGCCGCCGATGCGGTGCGCGTCCAGTAGCAGCGTCGAGATCGCGGGCATCTTGACTGTTGTGTACGAAGTATATGACTTGACGTCGAGTGCGCGTGGCGTGGCGAAATTGCGAATGAGTTGCTGTTGTGTGGCCTTCTTCTTCTTGTGCGAGTCCGCTTTGTCGCACCTGATGCTTCCTTCCGTTTCTTTCTTCTTCAAGTGACAGTGGGACGACTGCGCCGCTCCTCCTCAGTGTACTGTCTCGTCTTCCTTTACCACGTTGAAGGCCTTGGCTCTCTGTTTGCCTAGCGAAGCGTCGTGACTCAAAATGCAGCAACGACGCGGGATAAGCTGCTCGATTTGGCGCTGCTGGAACGTGGTCGGAATACGCTCTTGTGAGGAGCAATTGGCTTCTTCACAAAGGCGATGAGATGAAGATGGCGATGTAAATGCTGCAAGGCGCTCGACGCGTATTGACTGGCAGACAGCTCGTGCTGCTGCTGGTGGCTCTTTGTGGAAATGAGCGCATGCACACAGACAGGAGGTGCGGCGGCACGACAACAACAGCGTGGGGTAATGCTCGAGATAAGGCTCTGCCTATATATAGATTGTGGAAAGAACCGGAAAGCGCGCGCACACTTCCCACTGATGAAATTGGAAATGTATCCAAGTCTGTCTGGAGGAGGGAGCTGGTTGCACATTTAGCGGGTTTTCGAAAATGAAGAGTGATATCGTCAGAATTAAATACCTTTCAAATTATATGTTTTATCAATTATGACGGATATCATAATTGAGTCAAATCTCGATTGCTCTCCCACTTATAATACCTTTATAAAAATACATACCTTTATATATCTATATAATGTAGGCTGTCATTAATCGCGCCCTACACAACACTTTCTTGATGTGCGAGGGGTCTCATTTGTCATTTGCTGTACAAATGAGACCCCGCTCGCGCTACAGTATCAATGAAGCCCCTTCCTGTCAGTGAGCAAACAGCGAATCTCAAGCAACGTTTTGCTCCAGCCCTGTTCAAGTCTGCACTTGGGACTATCCTTCCTCGTGAGGATGCTTCAATATGCGAAAATACACGAACATTAATCGTAGAGAAAATGATTGGTTGGCAGGAGCTATTCTCTCATCTCACGGTGTAACCTGTCGGTCGATCGCTCTCCCGACTCGCCTTATTCTCCTCGCTCCTCGCCGAGCACATGATTCATTACTTTGCATATATCTTCACTCCATCGGGTATCGAGCGACCAGCTTTGTAATTGTTTAAACCAATGTTGAAGTCATTGGATCTTGACAGGGCGCGAGCCATTCTGAACATTCACAGTTGGTTCCACCGTCCGTTATCAACCACCACTAAACTCCTCTGTGGTTCGTCGCCAGTCAAGAGCTCTTTCCAGTTTCCACCAACCTGAAACGTGTTGTGTGAGTAATTGGCCGCTCGTTTCACAATCTCTTGAGATCGGGAAGCAGGAAAGAAACCTCAGGATTTCAATCACGCGACCACGCGGAACATTGCGCTCAGCGAAGAAGCCTTTGCCACAGTCCGCTGTGTTCCTGGAGTCCGCGGATCGCTCTCCTGGAATTCTGGTCGCCCGCCTCTACGACTCGGCTCAGCTCTCAGATCTTCATCACCGCCCAAAGTCTCTTGATCACCATCAACCAAGCTCTGCAGGATAGAAACCGAAAATTCGCCGGCTTCAAAGCGGCGCGTGAATCCAGCAGCGCCAATGTGCGGCTCGTAGTAGCTCCAGTCCTCGAGCGTCAGCACAAACTCCACCTGGACACTCGTGTGCGCTGCGAGGTGCACTTTCTGGAATTTCTTGAGCAATTTCTTCTCAGGGACGGCCGCGAGGCGATATTTCTGCGATACAAAGAGCAGCACGGCCTCATTGCCGTCACGGTCGCTCGGGTTTGTCAGCGTCACTTGGACACGAAGAGCTCCGTTGTTGCCGTTGATTTTGGTCGCATTCAAGCTCAGATTCGAGTATTTGAACTGCGAATAGCTCAACCCGTAGCCAAACTCCCACTCGACCGGACACTCATCCCAGGGCTGGCACATGGTGTTCACGAGGTGGAAGTAGGGCAAATAATTGCCCTCTTCCTTTGGATACGTGATCGGGAGCTTTGCCGACGGGTTCACGTCCCCAAAGAGCACGTCTGTGAGCGCCTGACCACCTTGTTCACAGGGCAACATGCTCAGGAGAACGGCAGCCGCATCGTCATGCGCGCCATGGAGAAGCCGCGGACGACCCGAGACCAGGATCACGATCACCTTTGTGTGCTTAAGCTGTGTGAGCGATTTCAGGTACTTGCGCTGGCCAAGTGGCAATGAAAGATTCGCAATATCACCCGTCTTCTCAGCGTAGTTGCCTTCGCCCAGCACCACGATCGTGTAGTCGCTCTCGGCCGCGAGCGTCAGCGCTTTCCCATACTCTTCGCCCGAGACATTCCCGTCGACGTCGACGACATCCAGGTGCTCGACGCTGACATGGTCGCTGCGTTTCTCAAACATGGCGTCTCGAAAGGTCTTGCCGTTGGGAAAGTACGACGAATTCGACGAGCCCTGCCAGAAGACCGACCAGCCGCCGCACATGTAGCCCTTGTTGTTGGAGATCGGGCCCGTGATAAAGATGTTCGTGTTCTTCTTGCCCGACGCGTCGATGCGCAGTGGGAGCGTGAAATTGTGATTCTCGAGCAGAATGACCGACTCGCGCGCTAGCTGCAGCGCAATAGCTTGGTCCTCTGGGCTCCCGACCTCGGAGACTGGCTCGACAATGTCAGCATTGCTCTGGTGTTGCTGCTGTTGTTGTTTAAACAGACCAAGATCCTTCTTCAGTGTCAGAATGCGCAGCACGGACTCGTCCAGACGGCTCTCTGATAGCTCGCCATTCTTCACGAGCGCTTCGACTGTCCCCAGGAAGTCGTCCATGTTGGGGCTCATGTTCATGTCCAGCGAGGTCTCGGTGAGCGAGACGCGCACGGCGTCGGCCACCGTCGGCACCAAGTGGTGCTCCTGTTGCATGCGGTCGATCTCCGAGTAGTCCGAGACGAGCAGTCCGGTGAAGTTCATGTCTTTTCGCAGCAAATCTGTGAGCAGCTTGTGGCTCGCGATCACGGGGAAGCCGTTGACCGAGATGTACGACTCCATGGCGCTTTTCGCGCCCGCTTGAGTCGCAGCCAGGAATGGCGGCGCGAAGTGGTTCACGAGGTCCCAGTCCGAGATCACATTGTCGGCGCGGTCTAGTCCCGAGGTCGGGTTCGAGTACCCAATGAAGTGCTTCATGCAGGCCGCGACCTTGCCAGTGCTCTGGATGCCGCGGATGATGGCGGCGCCCATGAGCGACGACAAAAGCGGGTCCTCGCCAAACGTCTCGTACACTCGCGCCCACTTGGGCTGCACGGCGATGCCTAGAACAGGACTAAAGATCCACGGGATCCCGGCACTGAGCGTGTCTTTCGCCTCGATCTCGCCCATCTGGTAGACCAAATCCAGGTTGAAGGACGCTGCGGCGCTGATTGGCTGGTTGAAGAGCGTCGCCCCACGGATGTACGTGGCCCCATGGATCGTGTCGATGCCGTACATCATGGGCGTCTGGCTGTGCTTGCGATACATGCTCTGGATCTGATCGATGACGCGTTTCCACTCGGGCGCGCTCCAGCCCACGCGGCCATCGGTGACGCGGCCGTTAAACGGCGCATTCAAGATCGAGCCGATGCCCGCCTTGGCGTATTTAACCACGACATCCATGTTTAAAGCCTTCTCTGGGTCGCGGATGTCGCCGTTGACCATCGAGTAAATGTCCATCTGGGTCATCTGCGCCACCTTCTCATACACAGTCTGCATGGTACAATGAGAGAATATTTTAGTCAATCATTCCCGCATGGACGGCTGCTGTCCATATATATGGAGACACGCAAAGCAAAGTACCATGTTGGCTAGTAGCGCGAGCAAATCCACATCGCTTTCAGTTACCGGATCCGCATTCGCTTGCGCCACGCGAAGCGGATCTTTGAGCAATTCGTCTTGCAGAAGCGCGGAGAAGTCATTGACTGCGGGGTCGTACACGAGCGTCTTCGCTTCTACATGCGCAGTAGTGAAAGTGGCGAGTGCTTCATTTCCTGTTCCAGCCAGCAGCAACAGCGTGCATACTGCGGCGGTGACCCATGCGCCGACCACCTTCATGTGGCTTCTTTCCTTCTTTTGTGGGGCTTGTTGAAGCCAAAAATGATGATAAAATCATCAAATTATTCTTTTATTTTGATATTTTAGGTGGTCCACCTTATAATATGTAGCCCACACCATAAGTGTTTGCGCATTTGGTGCGAAGGATCTCATGGTCACTGACAGTCTGAACCACTTTCGCTCGCGAGCAAGAGCACCGCTTGCTGCTTATTCGACCAACTGCTCCGCGATGCTCAAGCGCTCGCTCCTCACCGCGCTACACACGCAACGCCGCGCGGTCACTGCCGTCACCAGTAGTGGCAATGGTGCTACACCGCGCTTCTTCAGCACGGAGCGCCGTCACGTCATCGCGGCGCTCGTCGTGAACCAGCCGGGCTGTCTCGCAGAGATCGCCAACCTCTTTGCGGCGCGTGGTACGTTGTTCTTGTGTGTGCTATCATTGTCCGTACGTTCTTGTATGCGCGTGGCACTCATGGTAGCTATGTTTGTGGTTGTTGTGGATAGGCTACAACATTGACAGTTTGGTCGTGGGGCGCACTGAAGTGGAGGAGCTCTCGCGCATGACCGTGGTCGTCAACGGCACGGACCAGAGCGTCATCAACGTACGTCAGATATTAGTTAAAGCTGCTCGTCTAGCAGATGCAGAAATTGATTGTGCTGTGTGTTTTGTATCATTTTTATAGATGAAAAAGCAACTGGAGGACGTTGTGCACGTCGCGGTCGTCAACATCCTGAGCAGCGGCAGCGAGGCCAAGAAGAACTACGTCGAGCGCGACCTGATGCTCGCCAAGGTGTCCACAACAAGTACGTACACGTTATCCATGTCCGTCCATAGTGACGTACGGTAGTAGAATTAGCTATTGACAGTGTCTTATTGCAGATCCTGGCTCGCGGGCAGAAGTGGTGGAGGTCGCGAACCTCTTTGACGCTAAGGTCATTGACGTGCGGCCGCACCAGGTGATGGTGCAGCTGGCCGGCACCCCCGGACGCATCGAGGCGTTCCTGGAGCTCATGAAGCCGCTGGGCATCACGGAGATCCATCGCAGCGGCGTCATCGCCATGGCGCGCAGCACAAACGTCGGCGAGAGCCTCGGTGAATTTACATTCGAAGGCGCGACGTCCAGTTTATTACACGAGGCCGACGGCGATGCGTTCGACAACACGCGTCTGCCTCCAGGCTAAAGAGGTAGTGGATTAAGAGCTTTCCTGGCCAATAACCGCATTATCATCACGCACTCACAAGCAGCGCGACAGATACGATAGAGACGCTAGCGAGCGAGGGTGTGTGTAGGATCCGAGTTGCTCGTCGGTTGACTCGTACTTGAAGTAGCTCTTCGGTTTACGGCGATCTTCACTTTGGGAAACAGCACACAAAAATGAATCACATGCACAAAAGTAAAGCAAACGTAAGTTTCACTAATAATCGATGCACACTTAGTGTGAGGCGTCTGGTGGCGTTAGCTCGATGCATGCATGCATGCTTCATTCTCATCGAAGTTGCTCGTTCGCCTGCTTTTCAGAAACAGTGAATCACATACCAATGTTGCACGAATGTCAACATCGCCTGACTCAGGTGTGTTGAGTACATTCGTGCAACATCTATGACCTTTTTGGGTCCATAATCATTGACCTTGTCCCGTCGTTGCATCAACAACCACACAGCAACTTGCTTGTCAAACGCAACCAACTACACTGTACCTACCCTCCTGCTGGGCTCCGATCGAGATCTTTTCCTCATTTGCCAACCTGCAGCACCAGCAACAAAGAGAAGATCACGACACTATGCGCGGAGGCCGCCACGAGGAGTCGATGCCGCTGACAGCGAGCATCCCGACGCGCATCATCATGCCGTCCGCTGGCAGCACGCGCTACCGCTACAGCCTCTCGGCGCAGGCCAAGCGCTACGCGAAGGTGGGGCTCTGCCTCGTCACGCTCGCCGTCGCGGGCAACCTCATGCTTTCGCGCACTACAACCAGCAGCGACGCGTCCATGCGCAGCGTGGTCGACAAGGACCTCGTGCTCAACGCCGACTCGCTCTCGTCATCGCCGTCCTTCCCGGGCGAGAAGGACGAGATCGTCGACGCGATCGCCAAGCCGGACGACTACAGCGCACGCCTGTTCTCGGGCTACCTGCCGCTGGCCAACGGCGGCGAGGCGTTCTACTTCCTCGCCGAGTCGCAGAGCGAGGGTGCCCCCGAGAAGGACCCAGTGCTGCTCTGGCTTAACGGCGGCCCCGGTGCGAGCTCGCTCGCCGGATGCTTCACGGAGAACGGGCCTTTGCTCGTGAACGCCGACGGCCAGGGCGTGCGCGTGAACGAGTACGCGTGGAACAAGAACGCGCATCTGCTCTGCATCGAGTCGCCCGTGGGCGTGGGCTTTAGCTACAACGCCAGCGGCGTGTACGTCGCGGACGATCTGTCCCAGGCTGACGACCTCTACGACGCGCTCCAGCAGTTCTTCACAAAGTTCCCACAGCTCCGTGCGAATGATTTCATCATCTCGGGCGAGAGCTACGGCGGCATCTACGTGCCCACGACGGCGCGCGCGATCGTCGAAGGCAACCTGAAGGGCGAGTTGCCCAAGATCAACCTCACCAAATTCGTCGTGGGCAACGGCGTGAACGAGTTCTCGGGGCTCTCGATCGTGCTCTACGCGTACTACCACGGCCTCCTGAGCACGGACGAGTACCAGCAAGTGCGGCTGGACTGCCCGCACCTGCAGGAGTTCCAGCCGAGCGCGAGCTTCTTCGACCCGAGCGCCGACCCGCAGTGCTCGCAGACCACACTGGGCGTGATCACGAAGCTCGTGTTCAACCACATCAACATGTACAACGTGTACGGCACGTGCGCCGGGACGACCGAGGACGGCGTGCGCGCGCTCATGGAAGAGCTCATGACCCCACCGAACGGCCTGCCGCACCCGATCGGCAACCCGATGAACATGTGCCTCAACTCGACGCAGCTTGACGTGTTCTTCAATCTCGAGGACGTGCGCGAGGCCTTCCACACCAAGAAGGAGATCGATCGCTGGTACGGCGACGCGCTCACGACCACGTCCATCAAGATGTCGGCTGGGCTCCTGGGCGTCGACGAGCAGACGCTCGGCAATGCGCAGCTGCTCGACTACTCGGCGACGCTCAAGCAGCAGGTGACGCCCATCTGGAAGTACCTGTTATCCCAGGGCGTCCAGGGCGTGATCTACCACGGCGACGCCGACATGGTTTGCGACTTCATCGGCGGGCTCTGGGCCGTCGAGTCGCTCAAGCTGCCGCGCGTGGGCAAGCGCGCACCGTGGTTCGTGGAGATTGACGGCACGCAGCAGACCGGAGGCTTCGTTGAGGAGTTCAAGGGCCTCAAGTACCTGACCGTTAAGGGCGCGGGCCACCTGGTGCCCATGTGGAAGCCCGTGGAGGCCAAGCGCATGCTCGACCTCTTCGTGCTCGAGCGTGAGGGCTAAGCAAACAAGCACTGGACTGGGATGCGAGCCAATTTGCAAGTGGCACAGCACCTGCCTCTTTGCTAATCAGCATGTTATCCAGACGCGACTTTTTTCTTTCTTGGCGTTGTGAATTTGTTTTTTGAGTGCAACACAATAATACAACAATTACCTGTGTCACCCATGCTCTTCTTCACTGTGGTCTTGGTCGCCATCGAACCCTTGTGTTAAAGTCTTGCTGCTGGGACGCACGGACACTCGCTTGCCTGCTGCTTTTAAATAATGGTGCGACCGAAGACGAAGCGCAGGATGCTCAGGTACGTGGGCTTGAAGTGCTCGGGCGGACTCGACATGATCGCGGCGAGCGAGAGCGAGAAGAGCGCCACCTCGCTGTGCTTGACGTAGCGCACGAGGCCCCTGCGCTTGAGCAGCTGCCACACGATGTCGAGCGCGCGGATGAGGCAGTAAAGCATGAGCTCCGACCGGCGCTTGCGGTTCTCCAGAAACAGCGCCGAGCCCGTGGCGAACTGCAATTAGGCAACCGACAGTTTTAATATTCAAAAAATATTAGAAATTGGTTCATCCTGCACCATATTCCAGTATAACCAGACAAATTTGAACGCACCCCCGCTATCCAGCCTGCGATGTGGTAATCCTGCTGGAACGTGTTGCGGATCGCGCACATCACGAGCTTCACGATCGTCTGAATATTCAAAAGCAGCATAATAGCGTTAGCCATTTGCCAGTTAACCAGCAGCTCATTTAAGACACGCACACATACCTGGTAGGACGTCAAAAAGAGACACGAGCAGAGCGCGGCGGACGAGATCCGCCCGGCAGACGATAGCGGCGCACCCTTGATCTGCTGGAAGCGGAAGATCAGCGCCGGCAGAATGTGCACTGGCAGGTACACCTGTGCCGCGCGTCCGAGCCCGCCGATCCACTCCTTCACGCCGTGGGTCATGCAGGATTCCCTGTTGGAATTGGTAGAGCAGCGTTAGAGATAAAATTCCGATCGTCATTGATCCATGCAGTGTACGTACACGTGGTAGTGTGGCTGGCAGACGCGGAACGGAATGGAGACGCCATTCTCATCAACAGCGCCAAAGAGCCGCTCGCGAAGCGTGTACTCCAGCCCATGATGCGTGACCGCACCAATGTTCAGGATCCAGTTGTAGTAGCTCTTCGATACCACACACAACAGCAAAAAAACATTAGACACTGTTCCGAAATGACTCACAACATGAATAATAAACGCACGTACCTTTGGCAGCAGCTGCGGCTGGATGATGAACGCGTACATGATCGCCGAGTTGCTGAGCGCAAAGAGGAACTCGGACGAGTACTCCCACGCCGGCAGCACGCCCGTGGACGTGAGGTGGCGGCCGACCACGTCCAGCATGCGCACGAAGATGTAGAGCGAGATGGTGCTGCGCCGGTCCTTCGAGTCCACGAGCAGCGTCAGTCCCGACACCGCTCCTGTCATTATAAACGAACACAAAGCAGTTATTGTCAGACGACCAGTATCATAGGCACATATTTAACAGGCTAAATGACTAATATAAGCCCCTCGTACCTGCGATCGCCAGGTTCGTCTCGTCCTTCTTGCCGCGGGCGTTGCGCGCCGCGATCTCCGTGACGCGGAAGACGCCCACGAGGCTCCCAAAGAACGCGCCAAAGCGGATCGTGTCGAGACGCAGCAGGAGACGCACGGCGTCGACGTATCCGTACTCCATGGAGCTCCACTTCCTCGACGCCAGCAGCAGCGCAGTGAACGCCTTGGCGCCGTACGCGTACAGAAACACTACAGACAGCAAAAGAGTCACGTCAGTCTGGTAAAAAAGCAAACAAAACAAAGCCAGTAAACGCATCAGCGTACCTCTCAGTGCGGCCTTGAATGCAGACTTGAGGTCGCGCTTGATCTCCACGTAGTTGAGCGTCAGCTGCGTAAGCTCTCGGCGGTGCGCTGTTACGTGCTCGGCGTCATGTCCCCCACCTGTCGTTTTCTTTCGCCGCGCATCGCCTTCGTCCTCCCCGTTCTCAGCAGCAACATTCGGCCCTCCGTCATTGTCATCATCATCGCCATCCGCATCCCCATCGCCATCCGCATCCCCATCGCCGTCGTAGTGGACGAGCACAGCGCCGATCTGGTGCGCATCCAGAGAGTTGCCCTGGCTAAGCTTCTCCTGCGTCTCGTTGTGCTTCTCGAGCGCTTCGGCCGTCAGCTGCTGCTGCTTCTTCTTCCTGTCCGTTTGCTGCGGCGTCTTGCTCTTGGGCCGGTCGGTCGTGAAGAAAGCCGAATACACGCGCTCCATGGTGGTCTCCTGCTGATCTACGAGCTGCTGCTGTCCCCTGCACAGTCAGTCGCCCTTGTGTGACGGAGGAGGTAGGTATGATCTTGACGAGGCCGAGGCTTTACACGTTGCTGGTTTTGCAAGACGTCATCCACGGCCCTGAGGGCCAGGTTGAAGAAAATATAAAACCGGTATAAATACCGGTACTGACAAATAGAGCTACAGTACAGCCCCTCTACATGCATCTCCAGCGCATGCATGAAAAAAAGCCGCACGGGGTCATGTTTGTAGAGGGGTTCAGTTGTACCGTATAAAACCGGTTTGAACGAATCAGCACCGGTACAAATACGGTCATTAAAAACCGGTGTAAATAGACAAAAACCAGTACTGCTGAACTTCTCTAGCTTGTATAGGCTTTCGTAAGGGGTCATGGAATCTATTGCATCAGCGATTCAATCAGCTTTGAGCAACTAATATCAAGAATGAAAGTCGAGTACCAACTTCAGCTTTCTTTTGTGTGTTCATTATTTGTCAACTCTCAATCAAGTAGTGCTTCCATAATGTTACGCCGTTTAATCACACCTAACGGAAGCGCAGGCTCCTCATCCTCGCCGATCTCGGGCATGTTGCCGCGAAAGACATCGGCATCGTGATTGACCATGTCATCGCCCATTGACTTATTTTCATCTGCACTAACAGTTTCTGCAAGCGAGACAATAATGTCGACATCGTACTGCAAACAGAAGTTGTGCAGCACAATGCACGCTACGATCACCTTGCCATCTTCTTCTTCGCTGTGCATGTCCAGATCTCTTCGCAATATTTGCCACCTCCCTTCTAAAGCACCAAACGCCATCTCGACGATAATGCGGGTTCCGCAGAACTTCTTGTTGAAAGTGGCAATGCGAGGATCTTGTCTGGCTGAATGCTCGAACGGAACCAGAAAGTGTGTACGCAGTTTGCACCCAGAGTCGCCGATAAAGTGAGCGGTACGTGGGATTTTGGTCGGTGTCTGCTCTCCCATGTTGCACTTATTACACAGCGTCTGATCGGTGCAACTTCCGGGGTGTATGTCAAACGACATGAAGCGCATGCTGGCGTCGACAACACCTTGTACGTTGTAGGCGGGGAATCCTTTCCGACTGTACCAACTCCAGAAGTTGGCTGGTCGGCTACGACGCACCAAAGTGCCGTCAACAGCGCCGACGATATTGCCAATTCCATTCCGCGCTTGGAACCCCTCGGCCACATCCGCCCATTCTTGCTCACAGCAGGGGTAGAACACAAACCGCGCGCACTCTTTGTATAGCGCGTGCAAAATTTGAGTCACGGCTCGCGAGCAAGTCGCCGTGCTGATCCCGTACTTGTCCTTCAGGTCCCTATACTAACCCTGGGGACCCAAGTAGCTCAGGACGATCGCCAACTTGATCTTCAGTGGGTATTTGCAGCGAGCTTGGTCCTGCATTACGGTGTGCTTTGTCAATGCGTCTTCCAGAAAGCAAACAAGGTGGTCGAAGCACTGACGTCCCATGCGAAACGCGCTTCGAAAAGCTGCATCACTCATGTTCTCGTTGTAGATGTTGTGGAAGAAGTTTGTATTGATTATTTGCTTCTCTGGTTCCTCTTCATCGCTCATGCTTCGTCCATCGGTGTGGTGGAGGATAACGACAGTACTAGCTATTGCCACAACAGCTGCCACAATACTATCATTCCGGTGTCCCATTTGGACGGTCCACGTCGGCGTGATCGAGGACGGCACGAGCTGCTGTGGTCGTGGACGGCGTGCTCGTTCACGTGACTGCTGTGGTCGGCGTTGCGCACTCGCTGTTGTTTTGAACTGTTGAAATGGTTGGCTGAAGTACAGTATTGTATGCTTGAATTAAACGATGTGGTTGTCTATTTATCAGCCATCATTTTCATAAAACCTAATTTTTACGTAAGTGATTTCGAGTCACTGAAAATCTGTTTCACCAACTGAAATCATTGCGGCATGGAATATTCTGAGTTATTCTTCAGTGAAACAGCCCCTAAGCGAGCTTGGCGGCTGTTCGATCGACTTGATACCTCAATCATTTATACCGGTAGCACCGGTATAAATATCGGTTTTGGAGATTGTCTTGCTTCAACAAATTGTTGCAGTTGAATGACGATTTTGCGTAATTTGAAATAGAAATATACCAGAATTGGTACCAGTATGTTTAACTTGAGCAAAGTATGATGAAGAAAATACAAAAAATCGTCTGCATTGACAAAAAAATTAAAAAAAATTGAATTCCATCCGAGGACAGTCGTTGCTCAATTCAAGTGCTTGCTCAAAAATCGCGTCATAATCTGAGTGCCGAGTTGTATTACTGGACGCGCTGACTAAGTCGAAGCGGGAGGGAGCGACGATGGCGCGAGCACGAGGTTGCCGCCCTTGGCCCAGTTCGTGCGGTCGACGTCGTCCAAATTCATGAAGATGCGGTCCACTGGCACGCTGAGCGCCTTGCTCACCGCCTCGGTGAGTGCCGCCACGGTCTACCCATCAGAAAACACACGCACATAATACACCACCCACCAGAATTAGGTCCTATTCACACTCTGGTCCAGAATGTCCATGAAATGCGTGATATGGCTTGCGTACCGTTGGGTTGTGCTCCGGGTCCACTTTGCCGATGCTACGCAGGCGGATCATCGCGCACGGCTGGCAATACGCACAACGTATACACGTACACACAAGTCCACATACCATACATCGCGTTAGCCATACGAACATCCTTCGTCAAGAAGGGAGATGTAAATGTCACGTCAATAACACCGCAAAGTGGGAAAACTTACGGCGTCGGAGGCGGCGAAGAGCATCGGCTGGTCGAGGTTCAGGTGCACCATCACGACAGCCTCGGGCTTGCTCAGCGCGCCGGCCAGCGCCTTGGAGATCGCCTGCATGGCGGGCGTGAGCGCCACCGCGCGCGCCGCGACGTTGCTGGAGATCTGTACGAACGGCATCTTGTTGTTGTTGAGCTGCTTGCTGCGATATGATGATACGATATTGCATAAAAGGTATTACCGATGCGATGATGGCCTCTTTATCCGATGCAATGGCCTGTTTATCCGACTGTCACGTAAAAGGCTTGTTTATCCGACTGCGACTTCAGCCAAAGCTACTCCAGTGACTGAACTCGTGTTTTTGTGCTGCACTCACGGCTGGTCATTGGTCATTGCACAGAACGAAATGCTGTCGAACCGAGAACCGCTCGGTGCCTGCATTTTAGAATACCGAAGCGCCCGGTCGCGACGCTTTCATGCGATTATCCGATTTTTTTGTCGGACTCTGCAACAAATCTTAGAAACTCTTCCAGCGCAACTCATTTCGCTGATAGAGGACGCTCCTCGCAACCCACAGATCGTGTATCAATCAATGGCCTTCGTGCTCCAAGCTCAAGACCTCGTGACATGCTGCAACGCGTTTGCTTCATCCGATTTGTGGATTTATATTTGCAAGACGACCCGGTTGGCTCGAGACATTTGGCAAACGGCGACAGCCTCTGATGTATGGGAGGAAAGCGGGGCGAGCAACACACTTGCAACGATGGGCGATTTGATCATCGTTCCTTTTCGCCAACGCCACCTTCGACAGGCCAAGAAATAATTCCGTCGCTAAATAAACAGAGAGAGTAAGAAGGCTTGGATTGAGCTGCCCAATCACAACAACACTTGGTTGGCAATCGACAAAACAAAACGAGCGCACCGTTTGCCGAGGGGATCCGATAACTTCACATTCGTCTCTGAGCCCATCTCAGCATACTTAGTACTGTACATGTAATCATTAGGCCAGCCAACCAGCAATCAGATCGATCACTCACATCCTTTTTTCGCCAATCCCCATCGCATCGACCAAAAATCGTCGTGTTAATTTAGATTTGTATTGCGCTCATAAGGAGACTCTCGTGGCGGGCGTCTCCACTGAAAGCAAACGCGCAGCTCTGCAAGCCGACAAGCACAGGATATCGTAGGTAACGCTGGTGTCCAGGCTCACATTTCGCCCAACACATTTGCATTTTGGACCGCTCTCGTGCGCCGTGATGGCGCACGGGCATGTGTCTCAACACTTCAACAGGAACGGGAAAGAAAGTGGGTATCGCTAGCCACAACGCGACGACGGCGCGAGGTACCATTTAATACAGTAACCCAGCGGAATAGCAAGCAAGCAAGCAGATGTTCGGTCTCCGTAAATAAAGGCAGACGTTGTTGAATGGCTGCGGATTTCGATGGGCGGCGAATCTTTGTGCAGCGCGTGCTACTGGACCTGTACCAATGGATAAGCCAGTTTGCGCTTCGTGCTCAGAGCCGCCATTCGCACATTTGAGTCGCGCCAGTGACTCTTTCTCCGCCTCCAGACAGCTCCCAACAACAGTAAAGCAATTGAGCCATGGAGCGCGTCTACTCTGCCGTCTTCCCCGCCGAGGAGCTCCCTTCAGCCCCAGCCAGTGGTGAGGATGCCACCACTCGCGTCCTGGGCCTCACGGCCGACGCGCTCGAGCAGCACGACCTCAAGACCCGCGAGAGCTTCGCGGTCACGGAGGACGGGCTGGGCGAGAGCGACGACGACCGCACGACCCAGCAGCGCGCGCTGAGCGACCTCATTGACGACGTTGGCGACGACGTTATCAGCAGCGACGGCTTCCACAGCGTCAGCGACGACACGGAAGAGCCAGAGATCACGGCCAAGCCAGTGGTTTACACGCCGCCGACGCCCGCTGAGCTGAAGAAAGACCTGAAGGCCGCACTGCGCGCGACGATCCGCGCATTCGTGCTCGCGTACGGCGCCAAGGCGTTCACGGCGCTCCTGCTGGCACTGCGCAAGTGGAGCAACTTCAAGTCCGGCTCGAAGAGCGCGCTGCTGCAGCTCGTGGACCCGGACACCGTGCGCTTTGGCGCATTCATGGGCAGCCTTGTGGGCGTGTTCCGATTCGGCGAGATTGCGGCGCGCCTCGTGCGCGGCAAGAAGGACGAGACGAACCTTGCAATCGCTGGCGGCCTCTCGGGGCTCACGCTGCTCGTGGACGCCGAGTCGCGCCGTACGACCATCTCGCTCTACATCTTTGTGCGCATGCTCGACGTCGTGAGCCGCAACCTCACGGCCTCGGGCGTCATCCCGGCGTTCAAGTACTCGACCGAGCTCCTCTTCGCGCTCAGCAACTCAGCGATCCTGTACGCGTACTACATCAACCCGTCGGCGCTTACGAAGGGCTACTACAAGTGGATCGAGAGCGTCGGCGGGCTCAAGGACGCCGGCCTCGAGCACACGATCCGCGAGCGGCTGCTTAAGGGCGTCGACGTCGACGGCGTCCCGATCCCATTCCGAGAGTGCCAGTCGCACTACCACTCGTACGTTTGCTTTGCTTGTGTTGTTGCCAATTGCACTGGGAGAGATCAGCATGACCTTAACTCGCTATGTATCGTGTCGTGTGATAATGAATCGACAGGGATTCGTGCGTGGGGCACTGCTCGATCGAGTGGGTGCGCGGCCTGGGCCGCGTGGCGCCCATGTACCTGCCCGTGCACTTCCTCCCGGCGCTGCTCTTCAAGTTCAAGCAGATCCAGGCGGCACCGGCCGCGATGCTCACCACCGTCTCGCTCGCCGCACTGCGCTCCTGCGCGTTCATGACATCCTACCAGGTATGTGATACAGCACAATAATCCGAAAGGATCACCTGACTCATGGCTACGCTTTTGTACTGACTCACTGATTAATAATGGTATCTTTTCGATTTCATTATTTTTCCGCCACTGTTGTAGACGATCGCGAAACTGACGTTCTGTTCGCTGCGCAACACGCTCAAGAGCGACTACCACCTCTCGGGCTGGGTCTCCGGGGTGCGTCATCCGCTTGTGATATCAACTCAGGCCAGTAGTTGGGTGGTCGCTTACTAACCTCTCTTGTGACTTGTTGTGCGATTGATATTCAGTTCTCCACGGGCGCGGCGCTCTTCATCGAGTCGCCCAAGCGGAGGTCCGAGCTGGCGCTCTACTGTCTGCTGCGCGGCATGGAGGTCGTGTGGCGCCTGCTGCGCATGAAGGGCCTCGTGCGCTACGTCAAGCACAGCGAGGTGGCGCTCTTCTCGCTCTCCATGGCGCTCATCATGTCGAGTCCGTCGCAGCACTTCAAGCCCACGTACCTGCGGCTGCTGCGCTTCCTCTTCGGCCAGACCGCTATTTAAATAAAAGCATATTCATTCGAGAGATTTATAAAATAACAACAATTTCACTTAAGCTTACTCAATTTTCTTCCCTCGCGTCTGTCTTCGTCTTTATGACACGAGGTACGCCGACGCTAAACTAATGCTTCGAAGTAATTTCTCAACTAAAACACATGCACACACACTACACTGCAAAACAATAGGATCTCAAAAATAATAACTGAAAACGAGACCTTTCCAATGGTCTCGTCTTCGCCAGCCCCACCACTAAAGCAACCAGGACTGCGCGAGTTGATGATGTAGACTTGCTACTGGTTGCAACCAGCTTGAAGGTTCTCAGAGTTGGCTTTCCGCCGACTGCCGCCCTTGCCACCAGCTCCACGACTTCGAGGCGCTGTGGGTCGTCTGCTGCTGCTGGCGACGACGTTCTCGGAGCCCAGACCGTGCAGCTCGCAAAGCGCACATGGCTCTTCCTTGCAGCTGATCTGGTGGAGCCGGCAGCGCACACCAGTCGTTCCGACGGTGAACTTATTACAGTGCTCATGGCTGCAGCGACGTTCCATTGCGTGATTCGTACAGCCACTGAAGTCTCGGTGCGCAGCATACGTGCATCCTTCGTACGCGCAGAGCTTGCGATATGAGTGTGGCTCGCAGAACTGGGGTCCGTCGACAATGTTTTCACAACCAGGCTGCCAGCAGAAGCTCGCATTCGCATGCGCTGTGCACAGCCACGGGGCACTTCTGCCAACAAGCTGCCCACATCTTGGAAAGCGGCACGGCGTCGTGGTCGGTTGACTGGGGCCAGCAGCTCTCGCTTGGTTCTGGGAGGCAGAGCCACTCGCTGAGCCTGTTCTTGCTTTTTTCGTAGACGTCGCCTGCTCATGCAGACGGAGGTGCCTCTTGCAAAGACCTCTACGCTGCGCTTGCTTATCGCAGCCTTCAGTCTTGCAAAAGTATTTCTTCCCCTTGCCTTCAGTTGGACTTTTGTTACCGCCGCTGCTACTGGCCGCTGCGGCGATCACCTGTTCTTCATTCTCGAGTACCTTGGACCGCAGCATGAGCTCGTCGACTGAAAGATCTCCATCTTCGAACGAGCGGAAGTGGAGATCACATAGCCCTCCGTTCGCGAGGCTCGGAACGATCGTACCACACTGGGCCACTCGGCAGATTTCATACGCCTTTGCTGGTGGCAACTTCGTCTGGAGCGCTGCTTCTCCCCACCCTTGTGGACTGCTCTCGGGATCCGGCTGGGGACTCGCTGAGAAGGCATACGAAGTACCTCCTCCTCCAGGTAGCGAATTTCCGGTGGACACCGCGAGAGGAGAGCCCATGCTCTGGCACGAGTCGCAGTATTCTCGGCCATATGTTTGCCGATTGCAGGTCAGATTGCTGCACACCGAGCCGATTCGATACACGCTCCCATCGTGCGCGTTGTTGTAGACTCTTCCGGAATCAGTCGGCTTCGCATTGAGACTGAACAGCGCTTGCTTGACTTCGTTTTCGCCATCCGATGGGGCTTCTACACCTCCGGTTCCTGGAAAGCGCCTCCCAGAGCTGCTCATAGGTGGGTAGATGTTCATATTTGGATCCATTGATGCACCATACGCGCCGCCAGGATAAAAGCTTTCCATGCCGGGACGCGTTGGAAGAGTCGAGTCCATAGGGGCGTTGAAGCGCTCGTCTCCAAAAGGCGAGATTATACTGCTGCTGTATCTGCTTCCTTGCACCGAATGCTCTCGCTCTCGCTCTTGCTCCTGCTGTTGCTGGTGTTGATATTGCTGTTGTTGTTGTTGTTGCTGCAGTTGTTGCTGCTGTTGTTGCTGAAGCTGCTGTTGTTGGTGGTGCTGCTGCTGCTGCAGTTGTTGTCGATGCTGGTTGAAATGTTGCAGACACATTCCGGAAGAATACGATACCTGGGCACAGCCCGCCACATTGCACCGCGTTGGCTCGACTTCTCGGATCCCACTCGCCGCTGCGGCCGTGTCACTCACTGCAGGATTCTTCTTATGCGCTTGACCAGCGTGAAACTTGCACACGCCCTTCGCAACCGCCTGCATGCTGCAATCCGGAGCACTGCATAGTGGCGTAGCTTCAGCCGCCGAAGATGCGGCTTCGCTCTGCTGCTCCGAGGCGCTACCGCTTGCTCCGTCGACCGGCGAGTTGAGCTTTTCGTAATAGTGCATCGTACAGAGTCGGTCGCGCTGCGAGTTCTTGGTACAGGTCGGGTTCGTGCACTTTCGCACATTCTGCTGTAGCCGCAACAGGATTTCCTCAAAAGTCTCCCCATTGGACCGCGTGTATAGCTCCTCAGCTTGCTTCGAGATCAGGTTGCCGTGGGTTCGGCAGAGGTGGTTCCGCTGCGAGTGCTTGTCGCAGCCCGGATAACTGCACATCGTGTACGCGCTGTTGAGGCGCCGCTTGTTGACGTGCTTGGGCAGACGCCCTGTTGCCATCAAGAGCTTCTCGTGGCCGCGGCAGTAGCCTCGCCCCTGGTCGTTCTTGAAACATCCAAACGTGCGGCACACGGGCACATTCTGCGCACGCGTCGCCAGCACCTTGTGCAGCGCGTCCTTGCCTTCCTGCAGGTGCTTCTCGCACATGGACGCATTCAAAAGCGCCTTGTCTCGACACCCTGGGAAGCCGCACGGCGCGACGATCACGTGGCGGTTGCAGAACTTCCCGTACGCCTGCGAGACCCGCGCGCGATTCGGACAGTTATGGAACTGGCACTTCTCGTTCTTCGCGTCGATCTTCTGCTGGCTCAGGTCCGGCCCGTCGCGCGTCTCGACGAACCGAGAGTAGTCGCTGGGGCCCGTCTCCGAGATGCTGCCCCCGTCTCCACCGCCAATGCCACCACCAATGGCCGTACTGGAAGCATTGCTCTCGGAGCGCGCGGGTCGGCTCAGATCTTGATCCTCGAACGCCCCAGTGGTGACCACGGCTCCTGCGCGTATCGCTAGCTGTTGCTGCTGCCGCAGAAGCATCTGGTGCGGTTGGCTGTTGCTGCTTACGTGGTGGTAGCCTGGCTTCGACGTGCCTCCAGCGGTGTGCATGTGCTGATCTCCGAAGCCCGAAACTTCAAACGACGAGCCCATGGCGACCATCGACACGTCCGCCGTGTTCACGTCTCGCTCGTGCTCGTCCATGTTGGAGTTGCTGCTGTTGCTGCTGCCGAGAATGTCGCTGATTTCAAACTCCAGTCCGCCGCTGTGTTGTTTCGCGTACGGGGCGCCACCACCACCACCGGTGGCTGCGTCCATGCCCTGTCCGCGCCAGAACGCCATTGGGTTACCATCGTGGGCCGACGGCGTCGCGGACGACACGGGTCCGTAGTGCTGCTGAAGATGAGGCTGGTGGTGGTCGTGCACCTGTTGTTGCTGGTGGTGGTGTTGGGCTTCTTGCTGGTGGTGGGGCTGGTGGGGCAGAATGGGCTGGTACGCGCGAATGGACGACTCCATGTCGCTCATGTTCATCGTGAGTCCCATGTTCACGCTCATGCCAACGTACGGCGGCGGGCTCTGCTGCTGTTGCTGCATGGGGGTCGCGTTAAAGAGCGGTAGTGGTAGTGGCAATAGCGGTGGTCCCTGCTGCTGTTGCTGCATAAGGGCGCGACGCTGCTGCTGGTCGCGAGGCAACGCACCGACGGCCATCGGGTTGCCTGTCATCTTGCGCTGCATAAGCTCCCGACCACCTTGCGTATTGGGCTAGATGGCGGGGTTGAAGCTGGCGATGACTTCCGCACTGGAAAGGTTACGCTGGGGTTACGATGTCGTTATGCGCCTACGTATGATACGTACGCATGCAGCGCGGGCGAGCGCGTGGAAATGCGCGGTGGCCTGGCCTCAGCTTGTTGCTCTCGCTCGCTTGAGCGCTTGCTTGCTTGCGTCGCGCTTGTTTGTTTCTTGTTTGGCTTCTTTGGGTTTGTTTTTCTTGCTTTTGGCTTGGCGCACGCAACTTGTGCTTCTTTTTCCGAGCTTGTATGACGATTTGTATGGCGAGGGACTGGGTGAGAACAAGAAAAGGTACCACGATTTTTCATTCGAAAAAAAAACAGCTTTTATAATTGTATTGAAGTGTCGTTTTTGAGGTATTTGTAGTGTACTGCGTGATAATTAGAGCACTGTACAGTATGCAGCATCGCACTTGCCAGCATGCTCTCCTTGCTTCTCTTCATGCTGCCATGCTATTCGCTGCGTACACTAAGCCAAGCCAGCAAAATAAGGTGGCGTATCCGCGACAGACATACTCCTGGTCAGGACGTATTCCTGGTCACTGAGGAAGTATACAAATCCAAGTATAAGTGCAAAAATCAGTCCATTTCTATTTTGTTGGTACCGCATCACATATGATTGCAAACGATTTGCGGAAAAGACGGCTTGATTGTGGAAATTATTTTGCACATTCGAAACCATTTCCGATCTGTCTACAGTCCCTGAACGGGCAAGCCTTTCAAAGAGGGATTTCTGGTACAATATTTTCCCTCAACCGGGGTAGGGTTTCCTTGTTCCGCTCGACTCCACTTCATTCAATACAAATTTATAGACAACACATGTCACTGACCCAAAATGTGTCGGTCATGATCTGACGTTTTCCAAATAACTTGAGTTGAGTATGTTTCGCTTAAGTGACCCCATGCTTCGACGACTCGTCTCTGTGGGTGGTGGGTGGCTGCCACGGCATACAAACTCCCATACAAACGTGGCTCACCATGCTTGTCAGCGAAAATGTTCCTGCGCTGGTCGGTGGTGGCGCTTGAGAGCCTGGAAATGGAGGGCGTCTGAAATACTGGAAATGAACTGTGTTTGTGTGCTTTGGTGGTGTTGTCCGTGCAAACTGCACGCTTTTCTCTGCCTGTGAAGCATCATGATCAGTCGACTTGCTGATCTGTTGCTCAAGCACGAAATTGTCAACACGGTGTACTCACTCGCTCCTTTACATGTGTGCTGGTGTGTTTTCAATACCGTATTTCCTATGTAGAGGTATACACTATCTTAAGAGATACACCCTCATTCTGGCCAATGAGAAGTCAGTATCCCAAATCCGAGATTTTTATCTCAAGATATACATTTAATAAAATACAGCGCACTAATGTAAATTACGCCAAATGAAAAGTCGTTTGGATTAAAACGGGCCTTAGCTGCCTTTTTCCTGCTATTGAAATCAATAAAATCATTTAATGCGACCTCGATACAGACTCACCACAGCAACATCAGTAGCATATCAGCAACATCGGGCGTCATGAAAGGAAAAGAGCTCAACGAGTTGTAGATTGCACTCAAATTGAC
>JAASFY010000402.1:0-23836 GCA_023334035.1 Globisporangium okanoganense
GAAGCGCAGAAATTCGTCTTTTTAACCAACCATCGCGCGGCACGAATTCTTCATAAGTGACGTCAAAAACGAGCTTTCAAAATTGCATCCTGATTTTTGATTTTTCAAGTGACTTATTATCTGAAACAGGGTTTAATTGCTTTGTCGTCTTCATATCCCGAAGTTTCGTAGCTGAGCTCTATGTCAATGTCATCTCTCATGTCCTCAAACATATTGTGCAAGGTTGCTGTTGCAGCTATGATCCGACAAACCTTCGCGACTATTTTCTCGCTCATCACTGTCTGTAGACGACGAAATCTCCCCTTCCACTTTCCGAAGCTGCACTCAACCGTCATTCTGGTACTTGAGTGGAGATTGTTGTAGCGGCGGTGGTCTTGGTTGAGTCACCCGCCGGCATCCTGCTCGAGGAAAGGGGTCAATAATCAGCGGTACAATGTGTACCCCGAGTCGCCCAAGATGTGGGTACCCGCTGGAATCGCTGCTCGGAGTCGGTTGTTTGTCGGCGAGTACAGCCACATCTTTCTATCAGACCAAGAGCCTGGGTAAATATCTAAACTCATGAACTTCTGGCTAGAGCTAACAATAGCTTGTACATTCAGAGCTGCATATCCTTTCCTACAATAGAACCCCTCGTAGTCTGCTGGCCGTTTTATCGCGATCAGAGTGCCATCGATTGCACTGACGACTTCCGGGAAACCACGCTTCTGGCGAAATTCGTCTTCAATTGATGTCCACTGACCGGACGTCTACGGAAAGCTCACGACCTGGGGCATGACCACGAGCAGCGTCGCAATCGTCTCGTCTACCACCTCCACCACCGTGGCCTTGCTCATGCCCATTGCTGCGGCACACGAACGGTAGCTGCCGCTTGACGCGAAGAAGTAGAGACTCGTGGCGACCTTCTTTTCGTATCTGTGGCGGCGGCTTATCACGCTACTGTACGGGGCGTCCCAGGACCTCAGCATGGAGCACAACGCCAGGAATATGTTCCTGCTACAGCGGAGATTGAGGACAAACCACTGGTTGCAGGCGGCGTCTCGCATCAGGCGCTCGAAGTCGAGCTGCGTCACAGTAATTGCCTGCGTCTTCTCTTGTCGGGGAAACACGGACAGAGCAGCGTGATAGACAGCGACGACAGCTGTGCACGCAGCGAACGCGGCCACATGCTCAGTTGCCATCGCTCGGCGTCTCTCTTACTCTCTTGTTTTTCGGATCTGCTGTTTTCGCTCGCCTCCCCGCCTCGTTATTCACCCACCAATTTTGCTTATTCACCCCCGTGGGGTGAATTGATGCAATGGAAATTAATTCTGTTGTGTTGTCGTGAAAACACGACTTTTGGCCAATCAGCAATCACTTGCCTGAATTGATCTGGTCATTTATTTGGGTGTTATTCGTAGCAACCAGAGAAAAACAAATGGAGCTTTTCAAGCCTCGCATGGTTGATCCTTGAGGTAAATTCCGGCTTGGATCGATTTCTTATCATCGGTCTCTATGCACACTTAACTGTTACGATAGCAACTTCTCTATTGTAATCGTGCACTACTACTTGGCGAGGTTGAGAGATCGCAGCTGGCGTGCGATCTGCGAGAGCACGACCGAGAGACGCTGGCCGGCAAGCGCAATGCGAGTCTTCATCGTGGTCTTCGCGAAGGTGAAGTAGGCGTCCGACGGGCACGCGACAACGCCGCCGGCATCGTACTTCAAGTTCAACTTCGGGTACACCGCGCTCGTGCAGAGCTTGTAGGACTCGAGAATGACTTGGCGGTAGATCGCCTTGTTGTTGACCGCGCTCACAAAGTCGGGGTACGACAGCGACTTGTACTGCGCAAAGTTGATGGTGTCGGCGTCCGCTGGGAGCGCCTTGATGAGCGCCGTGGCGTTCGCAGCCAGCGCACCGGCGATCGAGGTCGTGTTGGTGCTCCAGTTGGTGAGGTACTCGCCGCCCGAGGCGTCCCACAGCGCGTGCAGGTTGGCGCTGGCACACGGAGTGGCGAACTTGTACAAGTTGCCGCCCTGGTCGCCGAGCGGGTTCGTCTCGCTGACAGCGGCGACGACGTGCAACGGCTGGTGGAGGTCACCAAAGATGTGGATGAGGTTGCGAAGCACGAGGTTCGCCGCCCAGAGCGACTTGGTGGAACTGAACGTGGTCATGGACTTCTCGAGCACATCTGTCGCTTCTCCGCCGAACGACGACTTGAAGAGGTTCAGGTCCGGCTCCTGGCCGCCCCACTTGCTGCCGTTGACGTTCAGAGGCAAGTTGACAAAGTGCCACTTCTCCATCTGCGTGAAGGACGGCAGGAGCGGCGACGTGCAGGACGCCGACGACTTGGAGCACTTGAGCAGGTCCGGCCAGATCGCCGCGGTCGAGATCTTGTTGGTGTTCGGGAAGTCCTCGTCCCACTTGTGCAGCACGGTCTCGATCGTCGTGCGGTCAGCGGCGGTCATGAGCTGCGAGGCGACCTCGCCCACGAGCATGTGGCCGTTGTCCCAGAACGCGAGCGCGGTGTTGGCCTGGAGCGCGACAACCGCGGCCGTGGCGAGAGCGAAAGTCTTCATGTCTTCTTCTGGTTGATATTTGCTCGAGCTGGCAAATTGAGGAATGGCAAGATCTCTCTGCTGAGGGGAGCGAGGACCGGTCGATACGACCTGGTCTGTGAGCACACACCTCGTGCTTACGGGGAAACCATCTGCGATCCCGGCGTGAGCAACAGCGAGGCGAGATGATCGTCGTGCTGACGAGGGGGAATCGGTACGCAAGTGAATGCAAAGACGACAAAGGCGCGCGTCTCGCCCATAGAAAGTAAATCGGATGGTTCTCCTACTTCAATCAATTCTCAAGTCTCAGCCACTGGAACCGGAACTCTCAGCTTGCATGACGAGGTCCAAAATGACAGAGAAAGGGCAGCGTGTCAACAAGATGGCGACGATATTTCACGGGGCCGTGAACGTCGCAGGTCGGTTGTGTGTCCGCTTTAATAGCCCGGGCTTGAAGACAGTTTGACCTGGAGATCTGCTTCTCCAGCTCTCGCAGTCATTGTGTACCGGCGAGTGTGCTTCTGGAAGCTGTGTGGTCAGAGGAATGAACGTCGCTGCCGCGGGCGAGCGCGAGAGCTCGTCAATGTGTCAAGACGCTGACGTCGTGTGCAACAACTCTTGAGTGGTACTTTTTGCCGTCCAGTTGTATTTGTCTCGTGCGCTCGAGATAATTTGTTGCCTGCTCTGTTATAATACCGGTCATATAGCTTTTGTGCATTTGAAGCTGCACGGCTGCCAGAGACGGTGTGTTTGACTCGCAAGTCCTTCAAATCCGTTCTGGTCCAGTAGCTCAGAATGTACTCAGTGCAATATTCGCATCCAGCCACTTCCAGAGCGCAGCCAGCGAGGCTCTGATGCAATGGAGGACGTGAGGAGCACATTTGGGCGAGCATCCGTCTCCATTCGTCTGCAAAGGTTTGTCACGAGCGTTGCCTCCAAGCCAAGTCCCACGACTGTAACGGCTCAAGACGGTTCTTTTTATCCATGACGATTTGAATGTGTCGGGTGAGAGTGGCTAGCCACCGGTGAACACACACTTTAACACCACTTGCGAAATCGCACAGCTTCCATACGAGACCAAGAGGCGAAGGGGGTGCGTCTATATTATCAACGGGCTGTACCAGCAACGGTATGTGAGAGGTGGCTATTTTAGCAAAGGTTTTCGTGCGGGCTACCGTACCGTGTTCTGTTTGTCAGAGGTCTCACTTCAAGTTACATTTCGGGCACGCCATTGATCTCCTCCAAAGGCACAACAGATACTCGCTGGTGCGCCTCCAGGCATTCCACGCGAACTTGCAGCAGCACCAGTCTCTCGCGTGTCTTCCTGGTGCTGGCGCTCACTCCCATCCCGTGTCTCCTCGCACTGGGGATCACTGAATCGATTCCTTTGCAGCCACCAGAGCTGGGCATCGGACGCCTCCATACGTCGCTCATCTACTCGTTCGCGACGATCGACCAGATCCAGTGCTATGTGCCTCGCCTTAGTTTGTCGCTCCGAGAGCGTATCGCCGTGTCGTTGCCGACCGCATTCCTCACCAACGTAGTGGCGTACGGCCTCAGCCGAGCGATCGGCTTCGCTCTCGTTCGCGCTCACGATCTTGGCTGGGCCGTGGGCGGTCTCCTTTGCCACTTCCGTGTGGCTGCTGCACGGGAGGTTCTTGCGACAAAATCCGGACGTGCTTCGAGATTGTATCAAGTTCATGCTCGTGGGCCTCTGCCCGCTCTCAATGATCGTGCTGTACCCGGCTTTCTTTGCGGCGGTTTACGAACTTGCCGTCGTCGGCGCAGACCAAGTTCGTGATGCTGCTGCTTGAATAGGATCGCTGACAGAGCAATGCAAGGCGCTTGACGCTGAAAGTACCATATGAATTTATTTGGGCGCTGGGTTGTCAAACTTTGCTTGTTTGCCTTGGCATTCTGGTTGTCGGAGGTCTCCTCGCAACATACTTATCATACAGTTGACGTTGCCTTCTCGGGCAAGAGCTGCTGGGTCTGCTGCTCGACCTGGACGTGGATCTCGCCGCTGCTCAGCGGCACCACTTCCGCTCCGCGGCCCCTGGCGGCGGGCGCCAGCGGCTTGGTCTCGTGCAGGTTCGCAAGCGCATCAACGTACGTCTTGGGCTTGAGGAACGACGTCGTACCGAGGATCACGTCGCGCTTCTCGCTCGCGCGCACCTCGTAGATGCTGCGGAGCTGTTCATGTAGTCGTAGGGAACTCAGTCAGAATATGCTAATAGGACAGTGTCGATACAAAAAAACACAACTTACCTCCGAGTACGAGCACCCGCCCGCGACGAACACGATCATCTTCTCGCCAGAGAAACCCTCTTTATCCGACGCACTCTCTGGCTTCCCAGCCTTCGCTAGCGGTTTCCTAGCCACTCATAAGATAAGTGAGACTTGTAACAAATCACAATAGCAGCAGCTTAGACAGACTCACTTTCGGAGCGACACGGGGACGTTCTTCTTCTTTGCGTCCTCGCTCGCACTGCTGGCGCTCTGCAATGGCGGTGCAATGATGAACGGGTAATCGTCCTCGCTCAGTGTGCTCTTGAGCGCCTTCTCCACTGTACTCTTGAGCTTGGGGTCGTACCGCGCGTTCGAGTACTCGGCCGCAGTCGCTCTCTTCGCTGCGTCTTTTAGCTCATCAACTGAGATGGCGCTATTGCCATTCTGCTTGTAGAGCGCTGGTCCACCCAAGTGGCGCATGTTTAATAGCGCAGTGTCGTATTTCTTGGAGAGACAGGCCGCCGCCATGGTCTTATTCTTCTCCGAGTCCTTCATCGTGTCCTGCGTGAGCGCAAAGATCGCCGCGACGCGGAATCGGTCGCTCTCCGTGAGCTTCGGGTCCCTCATGAGGTCCTCAAGCTGCTTGGCAAGCGCGCTGTGCTTGAGCTTCTTGCCCGAATCGTCGACGCCCGTGGCCATGGACTGCTCCAAGTTGGACGCGTCCAGCAGACTAGTGGACGTGAAGGTCTCGAGCGCCTTGCCCGCGAGGAACAAGTGCTGTGACAGCTTGCCCAGGAGCTCACGGTACTCGGGCAGCTCGCGAAGTGCTGCCGCCATGGACTGCAGATCCGTGCTCTTGCCTTTGCCCAGCGACGAGCCTGCTTTCGACGCTGAGAGCGCCGTCATGCGCTTCCCAATCTCTTCGCTCACTTTTGCGATGTGCGTGTGGCGAAATTCGACCCAGAGCGTGTCATTCTCGTTGAGGAACGCGGTCTTGATGACCGTCCCAGCGTTTGTCTCGGCCGGGTACGTGATCTGCTCCTCATTCACGTCCAGCAAGTCGTAGATCATCGCCTGGAACGTGCTCTCGTGAATCAGCGGCGCGATCGTGTCCTGTCCGCGGTCCATGAAGAGCAGCGTGCCGCGGTTGGGCGCGTACACGAAGGAGTCGTTCTTGGCAACGAACTCGTTCATCTTCATCTGGAACATCTGCGCGAGCTGCTCCATGCGCGGCTGATCGGCCTTGTACCGGATGTACGGGTACTCTTCGAGCGTCGCGCACACGGAGACCAGTTTATCACTGATCTGCTTCATCACCTGCGAGACGTCGTCCTGCGTCGCCACGGGCGAGTACATGTGGTGGAACGCGCTCTCCATGTCGAACGAGAAGGCACACTTCTCGAGCGCGAGAAAGTCCACGTTGACCTCCTGGAGCGCCTTGAGTCTCTGCACGAGCAACGGGTGGTTCTTGAGCTCGGCAAGCACGTCGTCGTCAGCGCGCGAGAGGAAGAACAGATACACGTCGCTGTACTTTGGCTTGGCTTCGTCGGCAAAGTCGGCCGCCATCTTGCGGATCGCCTCGGTCGTGGGCGAGATGAAGTACACGACGTTCATCTCCGGGAATGGCTGCCGGTTGAGTTCGAGGCGCTCGATGATGGACACGCCGCAGTCCGTGAGGTCGCTCATGCGCACGGCGTAGGAGAGGATGCGCGTGGTGCGGTCGTCCACCACAAGCACGACCCAGCCGCGTGTAAGCTGCGTTACGTGCTTGACCATCTTCATGAGCACCTTGTCCTGCACGATCTTGCGCAGATGCACGTCGTGCGAGCTCGCGACCGTCGCGCCGCTGCTGCTGCTGCTGCTCTGCATTGCGCTTGCTTGGAGGTGATGGTGGTGGCGATGTCGGGTGTTCTTTCTCGCTGGTTGCAGCGGAGCTCTTCGGGTTGCGAGGGGGTCTATTGTGATTATGTGTCGTTTCGGGATTCGAGTATCACTTTTGTGTCGTTTCAGGTCGTACCTCTGATTTTTAACCAATCATGTTGCAGTATAATAGACTCGAATTTTACAAATATAGACTGTCTGAAATATAGCCAATGAAATGGCGCAAAAGTTCTGAAACGTTTTGGCGGGAATCGAGCCGCGCCATTTTCACTTTTGCGGTGGTCAATTGCCAGAAAGCAAGTCGCAGCAGGAAAGAAAGCAACAAGCATGCAGAACGTGGGCAACAAGCGTCACGAAGTGCTGGTGCAGCGCCATGGAGGCATCTCCATGCTCTCCATGTACAACGAGCCGCCGCACATCGAGGTGTCGCTTGAAGAGTTTGAGGAGTTTGCGATCGACCGCCTACACGGTACGACGAGGAGGCATGGAGGCGTGGATTGAGCTGTTGGATCGTGTGCATTGAAATGCTAACGTGGATATGCTGCTAATGCTGTTACTATGTTGGTGGATATAGTACTGAAGGCTGTCGAGAACTTTCGCCTTCGCAGTGTCACCATGAAGGATCGCGAAGTACGCCTCGACAAGACGCTCAACAAGCACCTGCCGCTGCGGGCCGCGCCGGGCAACTCGCTGCGAGCGGAGCAGGATGTGGTAAGCACTCAACATGCTGCTGGCGATGTGACTGTCTCCCAGTTGATTATGTTACACACGAATGACGCTGTAGGCCAAGGACGAGCTCTCGCACTTTTTCCTGCGCATGGCGTTCTGCCAGACCGAGGAGCTCCGTCGCTGGTTCCTCTCGCAGGAGAGCACGCTCTTCAGGTACCGTCTGGACAAGACGACGCGCGAGGAGAAGCTCCACTTCATGAAGGCGAACGGACTCTCGTACCAGGAGGCGACGCCCAAGGAACTGGAGCAGAGACAGAGTAAACTCAAGGCCGTGCGCGACTCGGGCGTGCTCGACATCAAACTCAAGTCGCTCCCGCTCACGGCGTACTTCAAAGTGCCGTTTACAGAAGCTCTCGACTTGGTATGCGTTATGAATCCGACGTTAAAAGGCATCCACTACTATAATAAGCTCTGATAACTAACGAACGATCATGCCTGTCCATTAGGTTGGCACACGTCGCGTGTACCTGGAAGCCGGTGTCGCGTACGTGCCGTTCGACCATGTCGTATCGATCCTGCATTCCGCATTCCGCGCTAATGTATGTACCAGACTTGAGCACAATAACACACTGTGAATCTCAATTGGCGCATTCACTAAGCCATCCCCGTTTGACTATTTGCTCTGTTACAGCTCTCCAAGCAGCTCGCGGCGGCGTTCCGCAAATACAACCGGTCGCTCATCAGCAAGGATGACCGGCTCGCGCCCGTGCTCTCGAACCTCGCGAAGCACCACATCGACGCGGACTACTCGGTGCAGGCCGTGAACGCGTCGGGCGACCAAATCACGCCCGACATGATCGACGGCCTGGCGACCACGTCGATGCCGCTCTGCATGCGGTCGTTGCACAAGGCGCTCAAATTGAACCACCACATGAAGTTCGCTGGCCGCCAGCAGTACGGGCTCTTCCTCAAGGCCATCGGACTGCAGCTCGACGACGCGATCGCGTACTGGCGCCAGGAGTTTTGCAAGAAGATGTCGGTGGACGACTTCAACAAGAAGTACGCGTACAATATCCGCCACAACTACGGCAAGGAGGGCAAGCGCAAGGACTACACGCCATACAATTGCATGCGCATCATCACGGGCGAGCCGCCCAAGACGGGCGAGTACCACGGCTGTCCTTTCCGTCACTTTGAAGAGGAGCATCTCAAGAAGGCACTGCAGGGCGTCCCCGAGGCCGAGAAGCAGGAGATCGTCGCGCTCACGCAGGCCAAGCATTTTCAGATCGCATGCAAGAAGCACTTTGAGGCCACGCACCCCGGCTCGGACGCCGACGTGATGATCAACCACCCGAACGGCTACTTTGACGAGAGCCGCAAGTACTACGCCGCCAAGACCAAGGGCGTGACTGTCACCGCTGCCAGTTAGCTTTCTGGATTCATACATGGTGGACGGTAGTAAGACGAATTGGTTGGCAAAGAGGCAGGCAAGTGTGTATGGGAACCCCTCAAGTTTCACTAACGGAAATGCATGTTGATACATTATGAATCCACGAGTCTCTCAATCTGAATTTTTCACTCCATGTCGACGGGCTCGACGGGCGTACCGGCGTTCACGACCTCGCGCATGTACTTGCGGATCGCAACGTCGGCGAACTTGCGGAAGATCACCTGGTATTATAATTGGACAAGAGACTTGCGTTAGTTGGGAATTCTAATGACATTAGCAGCAATCTATAGATGGACGACTCACCAACCGCACGAGTCGCCTGTCGGAGCGGAAACTCTGCACATTCGCCTCGCTTTTCGCCTGCTCCGCCTCAGCCTCGGTCTTCTCATTTGGGTCGCGCGCTAGGAATTTACATAGCAGCGGTGAGTTTTAGAAAACAAATAAGCCGTCTGTAGAATTGGTCTATGGCTAACGTACTGGATCGCACAGGCAGCAGCTTGGGGCCGCCGAGCACCTTGATCATGTCGAAAAAGTTCGTAGCACCCTCGGTCGACGTCATGTACTTGGGGTCAACGACGAACACGCCGCGTCGGTACTTCATAATTGCACAGCCCGATAGTCAGACAACACGCTTAAACGCACAGCTCGGGTCACAGTTACAAGCGAAAGACAAACCTGCAGAGATTTCTCAAAGACCATCTCGGCGCCAATGCGGCCGTCGCGGTAGCCGGTCTCCTGGAAGTGCTTGACCTGCTTCATGATGGCGCAGAGCACGATCTCGTACGAGCCTTTCACGCGCGCCTGCACGCGGAAGAACGTCATCACTTCTTCGTCCGGTAGCTGGAAGACCCTGTGCTTATTGACATATTCCAGTGGTCAGTCTATGCAAATTGTTATCGGTGAACGAAGCGAAGATGAAACGCACCGTAGCTTGCCGGCCTCATCCAGGCGCTTCCACCACTCCATGAAGCCTTTAAGGTGCGTGTCCGCGAAGCTCTTGTAGCTCTTCATGTCGTCCTTCATCGCTACGCGCAGCCGCGCGCGCTCCGTGAGGATCTCCTCGTGGATGAAGCTTGGCCAGGGCGAGAACTGCTCCTTTTTCTCATCGTCCGTCTCTGTAAATATAAGAAAATATAAGAAGTGAGCCATGAATTGTGCGCACTGACCAATAGCCGCAATGACAAGTATCGCTCACCCCAGTCAGAGCACTTGTCGGCGAATGACGCCAAGTCCATGATCGCATGCGTCACGCCACAGCAGCTGCAGCCGCCCTACAAAGACACAAAAACAATAATGAGTGCCACTGCTCTCTACATCTCAACGCGTCGCACTCGCTGTCGTGCGTACCTGGTTGACGTACTCAAACATGGTGCGGTCCACGACCCAGCAATCCTCGTACTTGCGCATACTGTCGCTCGTCTCTCTCTCTCTCTCTTGTTGCGGCGAATTCGTAAATGAGATGGCTCCACAACAAAATCATGAAACGCCGCAACTTGATGTTGCAGCAGTGCCTTGTTGCAACTGCAGCTTCTCTTTGTTGCTGCTGACCGGTAGAGCAACATAAGGAAACGTGCGAATTTGATGTGCGTCACGTTGGTATTTTGCGCAGCAGGAAGCATGAGCGACGGCGACGACAGCACTCGCGCGGCAGCCGGCGCTGCTACTGACAACACCGTATCTACCAGCAAACAACAGCAGCAGCAAGAAGATTATCAGCAGCACGACGGGGGCGAGTGGCGCCGCTGGATGGGCAAGCAGACTCGCGAGACTGGCAGCGCCATCGACTCGAACCTGTCGCTCTTCCGCGTCGGCTGCCTGCTGACGATGGTCGGGTCGATCGCCGCAGTCGCGCGCTTCAGTGGAGCTGTAAGTGTTAGTATAGCTGGACTTGTGAGATGTTATAGCTGTGGCTGATGTGATTGACCAATATGTGTATGTCGGTGTATATAATGACAGTTCCAGCGCTTCAACCGCATTGACGACATCCCGCCGTGGTACTTCTCGCGCCACAAGAAGCTCCGCGTGCGCATGATGCGCCAGTGCGACGAGGACCCGAGTGTCTTCTACGTGTACCACACGCCGTTCCTGCGCCGCTTCATGCTGCAAGATTCGCTGCCGCCAAGCGACCTGCTGTTTAGTAACAGCGCCACGAAGAACCTGCTCGCAGTGCGGCCGTTTGGCGTCCAGGTGGACGAGAGCTCGCACGAGTGGATCCTGTCGAACTTTGTGTCTTCGCACCACTACATGACGATCCACTTGCTGCATCGGTACGTGTCTACCACGTTTAATAAGATGCTTTGCGTGACGGTGGCGACTGAAATAAAGCTGTGCAACAGGCTCAACAATGCGGGCATCGATGGAAACAATACCGTCGCGACATGCAACATGTCCTTGCGAAGGGTAATATCGAAGAATACGATGCTTGTTATCAATAGCTGCGTGCATGAGACTAATATTGTTGTGTGATGTTGACTTTAGCCACCGCTCCGACGTGACTTTGCGCAGGAAATCGTGGCGAACGGCTTCGGCGAGTGCGCTCCCGAGTCCATGAGCAAGTACGACGACGGAACGTACGTGGCAAAGCTCTCTTGTCTTGTGATCTGCTGCTATTTATTCAATATAGAGACGCCTGACATGATGTGTTCTGTACTAGTGGCCAATCGCTCAGGCCGCTCATAAAGCGCCTGCAGCAGCTCGAGGCCAGCCAGAGGCACGCGCAGGTGATGCAGTACGGCATCTGGGAGGGCTGGCAGGAGGAGAAGCTCTCAAGCCGAGTGGTCTCTGCTGGGAAGCGCGTGACTGCGAGGGGATTCCAAAAGCTCATTGACAAGATCACGCATTAGATGCCGACAGGGGTGGCAGAAAAGTTACAGCATGGATACAAAACTGTTGAGCTGTTATTGAGCTTACTACGCGACGCTAATGCATTTGTTTTACGAGGGACAAGCCGCAGCAATCGGCTCTTGTGGAGCTCAATTGGTGCAAAGCTCCTTCTAACCCCTTGCGAAATGGATAGTGCGTGTAGAGAACATTCAGTCACTCATAGCCGTGATGGAGATTATGCTTTATCCGTAGCACTTGATTGGCACATCGCTGCCCTTGTCGGCGCACTGGCCGCCCTTCTCTAGGTAGTGCTGGTGGTAGTCCTCCGCCTGCCAGAAGACGCGAAACGCCTCGATCTCGGTCACGATCTCGTTGTCGAGCACCTTTTGCTGTGCGTCCTTGGACGCGACCGCGGCGGCCTTCTGCTCCTCGTCGTGGTAGTAGATGCCCGAGCGGTACTGCGTGCCGACGTCCTCCTTCTGGCGGTTGAGCGTCGTTGGGTCGTGCACCGCCCAGAACTTGGCGAGCAGCTCCGTGTACGAGATCCTGCTCGGGTCGAACTCAATCTTGATCGTCTCCGAGTGGCCTGACTTGCCCGAGCACACCTGCTTGTACGACGCGTTGTCCACGTGACCCTGCGCGTAGCCGACTGTGGTGCTCACGACGCCCTCGACGCGCTGGAACGCGAGATCGACGCCCCAAAAGCACCCGGCGGCGAAGTGCGCGACGCTGGTGGTGGTGGTTTCCGAGTCTCCGGCCATGGCGCTGGTGTCTTGTGTAATGGTGCTTCTACTAGACGACTGCGGCGTACGAGGCGAATCTGCGAATGAGCTGCTCGTTGCTGCGTCATTCATCTGCGCATGAAGAGTCAAGCCAATCAATGCGATTTGAATAGTGGCCCCTCCCCTGTACACACAACACGGATGTTTACGGAGCCTGTCGACGAAGTATTTTCTCTGCAAAATGAGCCAATCAGAGGGTTCAATTTGACCGGGTAACAATATTTTTGAAAATGGCGAAATGTTGAATGTTTTGCTCACCCATGTTGAAGAAACATGCATCAAATGGATCGCTGTTTATGAATGGTGGTGTTATGCTGGATTTGCATCCGCTAATAAAGTAGATCAGTTCATACGTAGAGCACGCAAGAGTGGTTGAATTTTCACCCAACTGGTGCACTGGACGTCGACAGCAGCTTCACGCGCTGCCCAATGTACGTGAGCGAGAACGCTGGACTCAGTCGCTTCAGCTCGATGCCGCGATATGCCACGCCGAGGTACTTGCCGTTCTTGTAGAAGCTCAGGCGGCCGTACTCCATATCGAGCAGCACTCCGACCACGTCGCCGTCGTGGAACGGATCCGTGTAGTAGTCGATGATGTCGTGCAGCTTGTGGCCCGTGCCGCACGAGATACCCCAGAAGATGCCGCGATTCAGGATGCTCCCATTCAATGGCAAGTCCGTTGATGCAACGCCGAGGAACACGCCCTCACCGCCTTTCGAGCTCTGTAGCTCCACTTCCCAGTACTTGACGCCGCACGCGACCTCGACGTTGCCGAGCACCGATCCGAATCCTTTTGCGACCTGGATAGCGGCAGTGTTGTTCTCCTGAAGCACCATGTAGTACGAGCATTTCTTCGGATCGTAGCGAACAAGCGGCGCCTGCAGCACCAATATCGGATGTTTCGGGTCTGCGCCGATAGTGCACTCGCTGATCATCTGATCTGGCTTGATCTCGTGCTTGTTTACTGAGTCGGTCTGCACCAACGTGACCGCGATGTCGTCACCAAGCTCCAATTCGCGCCGCACCGCGTCCACCATCACGGAGCCCGGACTCGTCAGCGGGAACGGCAGCGCGAACTTGATGCGTTCGGTCTTGGAAAGCGCGTAGAACGTAAACACTGGCGCAGACGCGACCAGCTCCGTGTGCATGTACGCGCGCCCCCACGGGAACTGCACGCACGCGAACTCTGTGGCTTCGCCGCTTCCCGAGCGATCTCGGCAGTCGGCGTCAATGTCAAAGCGGGCTGGTGCAGTGGCGGCGGATCCATCGTCGCTGTCGTGGGGACGCAGTGCGCCGTAGCCGAAGGGCGTCGCCACGGTCTTGGGGGAGTCGTCCTCCAGCATCTTGTCTCTTCTCTTGGTCAGTGGCTTTCTTTTTCGATGGAGCTCTTCAAATAGCCAACACAAAAGAAACGCAACGGAAAAATAGTAAAGCAATTCGTATTTTAACGAGCGGATGCTGTACAGAAGAAAAGAAAACTTACGATAGTTTATACATTTTCATTATCCGGACAAAAAGAGAGTTTACCTATAATTAACAGCCTGTATAAATGAATACACTGAAGCGTATCCGGCGCGGACATTAAAATGCGGCAGTTGAAGTTTGAATGCCCTTTCGCAAAGAACGAGAGAAAACGAGAGAAAACGAGTGACCTCATATGCCGCATAGTGAACGCAAGAGAGAACCGCTCGCTTGCGATTGTGGCCCATCGTCATCACTTGCGCCAACTGGAGCGTCACGTGGGGTCGCGTGCGCCAGTCAGTCACTCTAGCGAATGGGAGCTGTCTGCTGTCGTTGCCATCAGGCGACTCTCGACGAAGACCCGCTGCTGCTACGAGAGCTCCAGTCACCAGCACAACCAGCAGCGAACGACTCTGTAAACCACACTATCAGAATGAATGCCGAGCAGAGCGTACGATCACGTCGCGTCAACTCGCTGTGGCGCTCGGCGGCTGTGCCTGCCAACATGAACATGAACGCTGCAGAAGACGCAAGTGCTGAGCGGAGCTCGTCGCTTCCGCCTCCGCCACCACCAGCGCCGCCACGGATGCTCAGCCAGACACTCGCGAACTACATTGCGTTCCCGTTCCCGTTTGCAAAAAAGTATCACGCAAGGCAGGCGAGTCGAAGTGCTAGCTATGGCGGCAAAAGCAGCAGCGACGTGGATCGAAAGGTGACTATGCGGAAGGGTTCATCTGGAGTGGAGAGTGGAACGAACACCAACGCAAAGAAAAAGCCACTGCCAGCGTCATTGCTGATTGGATACGTTGGCGAGTACTGGCGAAAGACACCGCATGGTACGCTCACGCCGCTCTCGCTGGTCGAGTGCTGCATCCGCAGCATCTGCATGCGACTCATCCACGACCCAGAGACCGCGCTTCAAGTGTGCGACTGTGATACTGGTGATAATGATGAAGATGATACAAAGCAGCAAGCTGTTGCAGTTCCGACAGAGGTCGCAGCAGCGATTCTTCTGTGGCTCAAGCAGCACGACCAGTTGGAGAAGGAGCAGTTCCAGATGCTGGCGCCATTTCTCTTCCACGAATGGAATCTGAAGGACCATGCAGAGGTACAGGATTCGTGGTTTGACGATATCCCGTTCGCTCCACTACAGCAATTGCGAAGTATCAACGTTTCGGGCTGCCACCAGCTGACGCACTTGGGGTCGCAACAGAGCTCTTCGCACCAGAAGAATATTATTGACACATTCCCGAGTCTGACGGTCGCGACTTTCCAAGGATGTCAGCAGCTTTCGCCCAACGTGGTCGACTTACTGCAGTTTTCGCCGTATCTGATGGCGCTGAACTTATCTGAATGCCGCAATATTGACGACCGCAACCTGCTGGCTCTGCGACGTTTGCTGTTGCTGGAATCGCTGGATCTGGTACGTTTCTGTTGTTCTTTTTGGCAATCAATGGTAGATGGCTTGCTGCGCACTTATCCTGTTGTTTTGTAATAATCTGACCATGGCAGAGCGGATGCAGACTCGTGACCGAGATTGGGATCAAACACCTTGCGGGACTAAAAAAATTGGAAAAGCTTGTGCTTGGACGCTGTCTGAAGCTCACACACGCAGCTTTTGAAGCCTTTGGGACTTCGTATCCAAAACTGAAGTTCCTGGATGTCTCACACTGTCATCTATGGTAAGAATATTGGTCATTTATATGCCCTTGTCAGCTATTCTTACCTGAGTCTGACTTATCTGAATGTGATGCAGCAATGAAGCGCTGCGCCACATCGGAAAGATCCATTCGTTGGAGACGCTGATTGTGCGCGGCTGCAGTGATATCGACGACGATGGACTGGCGGAATTGGCTGGGCTGGTGACCTTGAAGTATTTTGATGCACGCCATTGCGAGGAAATCCACGCGCTTCCAGCGACTTGGACCGACATTCGAGTGCTGCTTCTCGCACGAACCGCATTTGGTGAAGCGGATGCTGCGGTTCTGCAGCATATGCCAAAGCTACAGGAGCTGGATCTTCGGACGTGTCGAATTTTGAAGAGGTATGTTGGAATTTGTGCTAAAATGTGATTGGGCTGTTGATGTTGATGCTGACAATGGCGATGTATTTTTATAGAGGGATTGAATTTATTAGTCGCTTGAAAGATCTCGAGCGCCTTGTGCTGGCAGAGACGGCGCTGACGGATGCAGGTCTTCTCGAGATTTGCAAGCACGTGAAGTATTTAAAAGCACTGGACATTTCCAGCACTGAAGTGACGGATACAGGGACATTCGGACTCGCAAGCCTGAAGGAGTTGGAGATTTTGTACATGGACACTTCTGGAATCACGAACCGGTCGCTGGCGAATCTGACGCTGCTTCCGCGGCTCGAGAAGCTGGATCTGTTTGGAGCAAGGTGAGCTTCTGCGATTTTCTTAGGCGTCGCGGTGTGTGGCAGATAGTAGTGCTTACCTTGTCGAACTTGTGAATGTTGGTCAATATTCAGTATTACGGACAATGGACTGCTTCACTTGGTCCCTCTACGACGGCTGAAGGAGCTGGATATCTGCGGGGGAAATATCAGCGATCGAGGTGTGGAGCTGCTTTCCAAGATCACGACTTTAACGGCGCTGAATCTGAGCCAAAACAGGTATGGATGCACCAAATTGCCTGAATGTGGCTGATTGCTGGAGTCTGTTTGCCGATACTCAACGGTTGCTCCTATTCTTTCCTCGTATCAGGAACATCCACGCCAAGTCGTTGTTCTACATCCGATCACTGACCGAACTGCGGTACTTGAATTTGTCAAACACCAGTATCTCAGCTCTCTCACTGCGCCATCTCTACTGTATGTTGAGCTTTGCTACGCGGATTGGCTTGATCGCGTTTGTTTCTCTAACTTGTAGCTTTGTTTCGTTTGCACAGCGCTGAAACATCTTGAGACTCTGTCGGTGTACGGATGCGCTCTAACAGCGAGGCACATTGACGTGCTGCGAGGTAATGTGCTCACTCTGCCTGTTGCGTTTCTGATGTTGGCGAAAGTGTGCCCATAACCAATTCTCCCTGTCGTTGTCGTGCTGCAGATATCTTGCCCGGTCTGTGTTACTTGAGATGTGCGTGAAAGTGTGGAATGAGCAGAGGTGTGCTGCGCAATTAATGATAATGTGAGCGGACATGTCGAGTGAACTGAAGCGTAAGGAATTTGTACGATACATGTGCTTAATTACCGACGAGTTTCTTGAACAGATTATACTCGAAGCGACACCACGCCGCTCAAAACATGTCGGTTACTATTTCTCTGCATGCTTATGGCCATTCGCCTGTAAGTCCTCTTTTTATAGGCAGGCAGGTTGCGCGCATTTGGTGAAGCAGTTTGGAAGAGAACTTAAGTGGAGCTGACCAAGTCGAAGTTGTGGGAAGCGCGAGCCAAGTCCACCAGATATAATGCAAGCCCGCCATGAGAATGCGCTCAAGCGCATGGAGCAGGACTACGACAGCCGCATGGACGAGCAGGTGGAGGACTTGCGCGACAAGATGCGACTTCTGCGTAAGTGCAAAATTGCTTAAGTACTGAGGTCATTACGCCTTCGAGTTAACTTACATGTGCTGAAATGACTGATCACCAGAGGTGGACCGGAAGAGCAACATCGACTTGCTCGAGACCAACAAGAATGCGAACAAAGACTATATCCGCCAGCTCAAGAACGAGAACCGCGAGTTGCGCAAGCAGCTTGCAGACATTAAACGGACCAGCTCAGGCTCGGGAATGATGATGGCAGGTGGCTCATCAGCTCTCGCGACGGCTGGTACAGCTATGATCGGTGGGGACGACAGCGAAGAGCTCGCGCAGGTGGTCGTGCAGCTCAACAAAGTGCGCAAGCAGCACGACGATGTCCGTCACAAGGTCCAGTCGCAGAGTGCGCTGCTCGAGGAGCTCAAGGACGAAGTGAAGGACCTAGAGCTTGAGTCCAAGAAGCCGAGTCTCGAGGACACCCCGGAGACGCGGAAGATCCGGATGCTCGAGAACCGCCTGGACAAAGCCATGATCAAGTACAACGAAGCGCAGAGTATCCGGAAAACCTACGAGCAGATCGTGAAGCGTCTGAAAGAAGAGCGGATCGGTTTTGACAACCAACTGGCGGCGATTGAGCGCGCGCTGGGTGCCAAGCAACACGACTACGAGGAGCTCGTGCTGCTTTCGTCAGATGCCACCCATGCTCGTGAGATGATCCTACAGGAACTCGAAAAGGCCCGTGGTCAGTACGAAGAAGAAAAGCGACGGCGTGAGAAAGAACTCCGTGAGAAGCAACAGTATGTGAAGATCCGACTCGAGATGAGTCAGCGGCTCGACAAGCGCGACAAGCAGAAGCTGGATGTGGTCGCGAAGGAGTCGGGTGATCTCACGGGCGAAGAGGAGAAGCACCTCAAGTCCGCACTCGCGATGACGGTGATGCAGCAGGGCATGGCGGTCGAGGAGAAGAAGGAGCACCGCAGCAAGATCGACATCTTTGAGAGTGCGTTCCGCAAGATCAAGGAGGCCACGGGTGTGAGCGACGTGAACGAAGTGATCCAGAAGATCACGAGTCAGGAGAGCACGACTGACAACCTCATCAACCTGTCCAAGGAGAACCAGGCGCGACTCGAGCAGCTTCAGACTGAACACAACAACCTGAAGACGCGTGTCGAAGAGCTCAAGTACAGCGGCTCGGGCGGCGGCCACCGCCGGAAAATGGTCGACGATCATGAGCAGAATCTGGTGCTCGCGAGCGCAAAGCTCGAGCGAGCCAAGCTCAAGTACGAACGCCTGGCAAAGGTGCTCATCAGCGTGAAGGCTGGTGTCGAGCACCTGGTGGACAAGCTCGAGTGCGTGCGCGACGACGATCAGGTGGTCGTCGTGACCGACGAGACGATCGTCGACGCGCTACAGGAGAGCGAGATGACGCTTGTGCGGCTGCTGAACCAGATCAAGGCCGCCGCTGCCGCTGGAGGCGTGCTGGCGTCCACAACAGCAGCGGGCTCTGGCGTATTTACTGCTGGGAAGAAGAGAGATTCCAGCAGTCTACCGCAAACGGGTATACTGCGAGCAGCTCCCTCCAACGGCAACTCGATTTCTGAAGTTGGTGACAGCGACATGCTCGTCTCACGCCCCTACAATCAGCGCATCTCGTTGCCCGGGGATGGGCTCACGCGCGACGAAATGGAACACGACGACACAGCCAACGGCGGTGGTGGCGGCGGTATGATGCTCGACGATCCGGAGGAGGCGCTGAGCCGCGACCGCGTGAAGAAGGCGTCGACGCAGGTGATCCTGGCGCAGGACAAGAAGAAGAAGCGCGTGCTCAAGAAGAAGGTCAAGGACAGCCTGAACGACTCCTCGGACGAAGACATCCCGGGTCTGGGCAGCAGCGACGGCTTCCGCGCGTCCTCGGCGCACAACAAGCTGCTGTCGTCACCCAAGAAGAGATAGAGATGACGAGTTGGTACTTCAAGTGTGTATTTTGTCAGAAATGGGTCACGCGCCAACAGATTTAAGAGCGAAATGAGCAGCGTCCTATTGACCCCATTCGACGTACACGATTTCTTTGTAGACCACTGCTTAGAAGCTGAAGTGCTGGTTGGGCGTGAAACCGAGCTCTTCTAACGCGGGTAGCACGGCGAACTTGAGCATGGGCGGCGGGCCGCACATGAAGATCTGCACGTCGGCCGCGGCCGCCGGCAGGTGCTTCTTGATCATCTCGGCGTTCACGAAGCCCACCGAGTACTTCCAGTCGTCGCTCGCGCGGTCGAGTGTGTAGTGCGCGCGCACGTTCGCGTGGTTCGCGACCATCGCGTCGATCTCGTCGCGGCACAGGATGTCCTCCTCCGACTGGTTCGCGAACAGCAGGTGAAACTCGGTCTTGTCGCTACAAACCACCAAAGCACGCACAGCCACACAATTAGCTTTCAGGCAAAGAGCTACATTTCCCACACGTGAACAAGGTAAAAATCGTACTCGGTGTTCTGGAGCGCGCGGCGGATGATCTGCAGCATCGGGGTGATGCCCGTGCCGCCGGCGATCATGCCGATCTTCTTGGCGACGCGGATCTCCGGCGCAGGGTCGCGCACGCGGTGCTTGATGTGAATCTCGCCCTTGCCCATGTACGAGAGCTTCCCCTTTGGTCCCGACACCTCGATCGTCGCGCCAAGCTCGAGCGACTCGAGGTGCTGCGACATCTTGCCACCGTCCGGGAACTTTGGGTGCACGTTCTTGAAGTAGACCTTGACCACGAGGTCGACATAGCCGGCCACGTCGTCCGAGCTCACGGGCGTGTACGAGCGCATCACGAGCTTGCCCTCGTCGTCCGTGAAGCGCAGCGAGATGTGCTGGCCCACGGGCAGGCCGAGCACGTGCTTCTCGGTCGGTAGCGCGAAGCGGAAGCGGCGCGTGTCGTGCGACAGCAACTCTTTCTCCACGAGCGGCAGGTGCACGGTTGGCGGGTTGCCGCCCTCAACGGCCGGCGGCTGCAGCGTCACGAGCGCCTTGCTGCGCGGCTTGAGAGCGCCCGAGAGCACGAGCAGCAGCGTCGTGGCGAGCACCACGGCCGCGCCGATCACGATGCGCACGTCTCCACCAGCGAGAGCCACGAGCGCATCCATGCTTCTCAAAGTCTTGGCTGGAGAGGGGGAAAATGGGCGAATGGCTATTCGGTACTCTTGTCTGTGAGTGAGCTGCTGGAAGAATGGACCGGTTGGCTTGGCTTGATGACACAGACGCACGTTTCTGAATGACATACGTAGTCACTAAAATGGGTGATGTCACTATTACGTCAGTAATGTGAGATGCTCCAAAGAAATGCACATTTCAATAGTAGCCTCTTTGTAAAGGGGCTACTATTGAAAGTGTGTTGGTGGAACCGAATGGATCACGTGGAACGCATATCAATTTTGAGAGCTACCAAGCGAACATGAGCGCGTCCCGACTGCAGGTGCTGGGCGGATACCGCCGCCTGCTGCGCGCGAGCCGGCAGGCGTTTCGCGGCGACGACTACGCGCTCGCGCAGGCGCACGTGGCGCTGCGCGAGAACTTTTTCATGAACCGCGACGTGCAGGACCAGGAGACCGTGGCGGAGCTGCTCAAGGGCATCAACGACGCCGAGGGCATGCTGCTCCACCACATCGTGCAGGGCAAGCAGAAGGCCGTCGACGAGCACGGCGCGCCGCGTTACGAGGTGTCGCTCACCGACCCGCAGCGCAAGTCCATGCGCCAGGACGAGGAGATCGTGCCGCTCACCGAGAAGTCTGCGAACGAGCCGGTCGTGATCAGCTCCGGCAACTCCTGCCAGCGGCCATGATCAGAAGAATCATCAGGTATTGATGGGCAGCACACATGAAGCAACAGTCGAGAGACCACGCGCGATGGGGGCCAAGGGAGCCGTGAAGGAGAGATGTGTATATACTAGTAGAGAAAGGGAAGACGAGAGGCTACTGCCGTCAAGTCTTTTGTTTTGATGGCGAGAATAAATCTGGGGTTATGGGCATCCAGCATTGATAATTCGACAACGTGACAGAATGGCAAAATGGGGCGGGCTACGTTCGTTCACTTCCCTGGCATTTTTATCCAAAGGTGTCTGTCTGTTCTGTCTGTCTGTCAACTACTTAAACAAGAAAAAAAATCTCAATACATATCATCTAAACGCACATTGTGGTGGTGGCGGCGTTCGCATTCTCTCGAGGCATCCATTGTGTGTACTTGTGTGCGTCTGCGCGCCTGCAGCCTGGAAAAGAGCTCATCTCGCTCGTTTCGCTGGGCTGGTAATAACTGAAGAGAAGAGCTTCGTTTATGCGGCCTTGACGCGCATCTGGCTGGTCTTGTACGCGTCGTAGAGGTACTTTCCGTTAAGCATGTCCACGAGCGTGCGGAACGTGGTCTTCTGCTGCTGCTGCTTGCTCTTCTCCTCGTCGTCCTCGGCGCCGTCCGTGATGGCCGACATCTCCTGCTCCGACATGGCCTGCGAGAACCCGATCATGGCCACGAGCAGCGACAGCAGCAGCAAAATGTAGCGCAGCGGGCACATTCTTGTCTCTTGATGGGGGCTGTGAAGGTGCTGGTGTGTGGGGCTGGCTTGAAGCGAGAGGGTTACAGAGTGAGCAGCGCAGTCTCTCGGGGATGCCGGCGCGAGAGTGAGAGACTTCAGTTGGACGCTCAAGCGTAGAGTCCAGGGCAACAGCTTGACCGACGGAACGAACTGGCAAGGTGGGACGAGAGAGGCTGGAGGCGCACGGCAGACGTGTGCTTTCCAGCTGATTCGCAGCAAACCCTAAACCCAAGAAATTGTTTTCAGTTTTAGCCACGTACCCTATAGTGTATGTGGCTAAAACTGATTGCTGCCCTGCCTGGATTACATCATCGTGTGACTCAGATGAGAAATCAGTACAGTTCATATTGCCTGTTGTGGTTACAATTCGAAGGCAAAAAGACGCTGGACATGAAGGGAAACATGGCGGAGGTGTCGGCGAAAAAGAGGATCTGTTGTTGTTTGGGAAGTTTGTGACCTACGTGGCTCACAAATGGCTTTTGAGCGCAACACCTTAAAACCCGTGGGCGCTGTTTTGTATGAATGGGTGAAAAGTGGCAAAACCTACTAAAACGACAGAATGATGGTCATATGTGACTACCGTATTCCTTCGCTCAAAACTCCCGGCGCTTATAAAAGACCCCACCCACCACCAGCCAATCAAACGCGCGAATTTGATAACAGTGGAAGTTTTTGCTTATAAAAGATTGAGCTCCTGCGTGCGCGCGCGCCCGTAATTTTTAAGCTGCGCTGACTCGATCTCACGCGCGCATACACAAAAGAAAAAGCAATGGGGAAGCGGCGAGCGTTCTCGGCAAAAGAGAAGCTTGCAGTCATCCAGCACGTCAAGAAAACTGGCAATGTAGCAGGAGCGGTGTCACACTTCTTCCCTTTGCTCACCAGAGAAGCTGTAGCCAACCGGCATAAGCTCGTGTGGTCGTGGAAGCGGGACGAGGAACGGCTTCTTGTCCTATGTGAGCCTGAGAAGAGCGCCGCCCGAAAAAAAGCGCGTCCACAAGGGATCACTGCGAGCCTCTCCCCTGGCCGAGAGAGCGAGATCGTTGCTTGGGTCAACGACCTGCGCGGTGAAGGCGTGCCAGCTTCGTTGATGATGCTCGCTCTTTACGCGAGAGAGGTGGCAGCTGCGTATGGCGTCGATGGGATTCAGGCGTCGTGGTGGTGGCAAAAACGATTTCTCGCGCGCCACAAGATGGCTGTGCGAGCGCGCACTCGACAGGGCCAGGTGTTGCCGCTCCAGTTGAACGAAATTGCTGTCGAATTTGGGCGGCTAGTGCGCGAAACGATGGCGCAGCTAGGTGTCGACACCGTGTGGAACGCTGACCAGACTGGTATGAGAGCTTGCATTTTGACTATTTTTGCTCGTCCTAAACTAACTGATGATCTACTTGCGTGTAGCGACGTTCTTTGAATACCTGCCCAAGCAAACCATTGACGAGAAGGAAGCTAGGACCGTGTGGGTTCGTCGCGGCGGGGGGAGTAAGGGGATAGCGACAGTCATGCTGCTTGGGGACTCCAGCGGGAGAAAGTGCACGCCGTTCGTGATTTTCAAAGCACCGCGATCAAAGATTCCTGAGCGACACAAGGAGAATGTGAGAGAGCGGCACGGGTTTGGTCGGACGCTTTGGCGCGAGATCGAGCTTTTAGAGAGCGAGTTCCAGATCCACGGAAATGCAGAAGGTAAGTCTGTGCTCTACTAAACTCTATGTCAGTTATTAAGTCACATAGTTTTCTACACTTTATTTTTGAGTGAGCAATCGGATTGAGCTGTGATCTTCAGAGGGCACGGGCTGGACACTTCCTGATACACTGTAAGAAACCGCAATTCAAAAGCCACATAACTGAAAGAGATACGACGCTGAAACCAAATGTGCCATTTCTAACCTATTCAACCGGCACTAAATCTGCCGCAGAAAAGTACTCGTCTTCCACTTGGATGCAATGGCGAACGTA
>JAASFY010000403.1:0-23800 GCA_023334035.1 Globisporangium okanoganense
AACCCGTTCTGAACGCGCTATGCTACATATTCAAGCCATAAGCAGCGCCGGCGCTCGCTGAACCTATCGCCATTTCCCGTACCTATTCACTCTTCCTCCTCTTTCTCGAGCTCTGCGCGGCGGATTTGTGAATGAAGAACGTCATTTGATTTGTCTTTGACTGCTCTACGATTGGTTAAAATTAGAGCTGAAACAACCCAGTTATTGGCTGAAAAGAAGCAAAAATGTCACTGAACCTATTCCTATTTCCGGCACTGTATTTCGAAGTAGACAGTAATAGGGGATTCAATACTGCGATTTTTGGGTCTGATCTTTTGCAGAAAATCAGGGCCGATTTTTTGAAAAATAACCCAGCGTCGGCCTATTTTTCAAAAGATTTGCTCTATTTTTGTCAAGCAGTATTAGCGCTAAATATTATAAAAATAATAAACCATCCGTTATTAGGAGCGAACTCCAGTGCGCTCCTCCTCTGCAAGTTGATCGACAATCTGCTGCAGTTTGTGCACGACCACCAATATCATTAACCTCTGTGATTGAGCGCACATGGACGTCGCCAATTGCCATTGACTCTCACTCATGCATTCAGGTCGCCTTGGTAAGCGGCCGGCGCTCACCAGCACGCGGACCACGCCACTGGACACGGTTTAATTTCTTGTAAAAAAAACATTTGTTGGAGTTCTATTATATTGCACTGTACAGTACTACCTCTGGTCCACATTAATGTGGCCCAAAGGATTTGCATTTGGTCCACAACTCAATGGCCCTAATATAAAGCGTTTTGATTGGAAGATAAACACATTTTGTACCAATCTGATTGGTCAAAATTATATTTTCCACATTCTATTAGATAAAAATCACATATTTGGTTGATGATTGGCGGAAAGTAACCGTCACAGTATCTATGCTTTGCGACTTTGTCACATCACGTGTGTTTGTGCTCTCACAGCGAAATCTGATTTTATGAAAGATTTGAAAGATTATCTCCAAGTAGGTGTGATCCATTCACCGATTGGATACCAGGAACCCTTTCATCCAGCAGAATGAAAATATCACTCGAGTTTTTTCTGCCTTCCTGGTTCCATAACTTTAAGACCACGATAGATAAAAAATATGTGATTGATGCGAGCAAACTGACACAGCCTTGGCACTCTCCTTCTCAAAATATTGTAACCTCTCTCGCAATAGCAGAGAAACTGTTATTGAATTTAAGTTGTGGCCACATTAATGTGGACCAGAGGTAGTATAACATACTCTGGGAATTGACTAGCATATTTATTATGCAAGGTATTCTTGTCTGGCGCCTCGGGCTGAGACAGACAAGCTCACTGGGTCCACCGAATGCGAGAATCGACTAAGCGTATGCATTTGCGTGTGTTCGCTCCTGTGCTTGCGTGTGTGTTCCGTTTCCTATATTCCCTGTTTGCGTGTGCTCTCGCCTTGCGAGCATTTGCCATGAATCCATAGCCCACGGCTGTGAATCAGATGAGACCTGCTCGGGTCTGGACTACACCCGGTGGCCAGGCTCACTCACTTCGGTGCAGGGCATAACCACGAGCCCAATAGCCACCTCAGTTTCAATTCCGCTTCGTCGTCGCCACCTCTGTTATAACCTCAGAGGCGGCCATGGACATCAACAGCAGCAACATGTTCGATATGAGTGACGACTTCGGCCCAGCCGAGGTGCTTTGCACGATTGGTACTGCGGTTGCTGCTGCCTGGGCTGGAGCCCATTCACCAGCCCAGGCAGCACCAACCGCAGTACCACCGGCGCCAGCAACTACGCTAGCTATACCACCAGCAGTCTAGAAGTTCTCTTCCGACCCGTTCGGCCCAGCTATGACTTCCAGAGATCACCACCGCAGCCATCCTAGCGAGTGCCTGAGCAAACTTACAACGAAGTGCACTCTAGTGCCTATGCGGGATCCACAAGTCGTGGCTCGCACCGATACACAAGCAGCAATTCAACACCACTCGACTGCCTTGAAGCCACAACTGCAGACCCCGTTTTGAGCAAAGAAGAGGCGCGAATACGCAAGAACTGTGAGTCGGCCGCAAAGTCACGAAGGCGCGCGCACGAGACGATCCGCACGCTCGAGGACGCGCTCACAACAGTGCAACAGCGCCACACATTTCTCAGGACCGACCTGGGGCGGCACATGCTATTGAGCACTGAGCAGCAGCGCAGTGCACTCGTCTATTCAGCTAGCTGACAGACTTGGTATCGAGAAACTGGATATATGTGTGTGTATCATTCACAATTGACAGACAGTACAACTTCAACTTGGGTTCACATTGTCCCAATCAAACGTGTGGCTGGCGTTGAACTAGTCCTGCCTCACCAATGCGGCATGATAGCAATGCTCTGGACATGGCACCTTGCCCATTAAACCATGTTGCACGCATCAAATGGCTCTCGATCCTTGGCCATCCGACTCGAGTGGGAATGAAATGTATGCTTCGATTTGGTTGACTATCCAAGGTTTGGAGGTTGCTTCCTTTATCTACGCCCGTAGCGACCACCACCGCCGCCGCCGCGTCTGAATCCTCCCCCACCGCCACCTCGCGAGTATCCTTGCGCTTGATGGTAGTTGTTCGTTTGCGGCTGGTGCTGGTGCTGGCCATAGCCTCCTCCACCGCGGCCACCTCTCTGCTGAAGTGGCGCGGCCTGCTGCTGCTGCTGCTGGAGAATAGGCGGCTGTTGCTGCTGGTAGGGCGCTTGGCTCCTACTTGAGAACGAGGGGTTACTCTGATGCGCAGCAGCATAGTCATGGCTCTGAAAGCTACTGTGCGGCGCTGCAGCCTGGTGCTGGTACGCAGGAGGGCCACCTCGCTGTTGCTGCTGCTGTGAAACTCCTGAAAACTTACTGTACCCACCAGCGTACTGCTGCTGCTGCGGTGGTGGCGACATGCTGTGTTGTTGGCTCGTAGCCCCGTACGAGCGGGCTCGGTTTTGCTTGGGGCCACTCGCGTAAGAAGAGATTGAAGCTTGCGGTGGCGCTGCGAGCTGTCCACCCCCAGAAGGCCCGCTTCCGTATCGAGAGCCCTGGTGGCTGTAGTCATTTCCACGCGACTGGTGCGGAGCTTGCTGCTGCCATGCAGGTGCACCGCCACCGACTGGAGCGCCATTCATCGGCTGTCCTACAAACCGTCCGCCATCACTGCGGTTGATGTCTTGCTGCGGAGGACCGTTGCCAAAGTCGCGAGTGAGTGTGACACTGCGATCCCCACTATAGCTTTGCGTAGACTGGTGGTGCGGTTGCTGCTGCGGCTCGTATTGCTGGTGTTGCCTCTGGAAGGCTGGGCGTACTTGGAGCTGCTGTCTAGGTGCTTGGTGGTGGTCATAGCTCGCATGCAGAGCTGCGCTAGTGGGGCGTGCATCATAGTCTCGTTTGGTAAAACCTCCGCGGCTGCCGTACGATGCATTCGCACGTGGGTAAGTGCCCTGTCGATCCGAAGCGCCGCCCCCTCCTCTGCCACCATAACCCCCACCACGACCACCACGGAATCCTCCCCTGTTGGAATAGGAGGAAGAGGAGAAATCCTGCTGTTTGTGAGGGTAATACGCGGGCCCCCGGGACGCATGAACAGGACCAGCAGAGCCTGCGGGCTCGGATGAAACTTCCTTCGCAGTAGCAACAGAAATCTTGCCCGTTTCTTCTCGCCACAGTTTCTCCGCCTCCAGAATCAGCCCAAGGATTGCTCGCTATACACAAGAATCAACATGCACGCAGCATACACACATAACAGCGGATGTTTAGAACTCGAGCCTATAAGCACACACCCAAGCTCAGCCATCTCCACAGAAACAGAACGCATTGGGTACCCACCTGCATGCCGATCACTCCAGGATCTGCCGTCACCGACATCTCTGGGATCTTCATGTTCTCAAGCGAAATCTGCTGCGCCTTCAATGCATTGGCGCGGTCCATGCCCGAGATCTCGATAAACTGCTGCTGCGACATCTGGCAGCGGGTGATAAACTCTCGACGTTGCTCCAAGTGCTGCGCCTTCAGCGTGATAAGCTTGCGTGGGTCGGACGCGCGCTTGAGCTCGATATCAATGTGGCGCGCAAAGAGCTCACTGCCTTCTTTCATCTGCATGCCGACGAGATCTTGCCAGCGATAGAGCGTCTCGCGGTCTCGCTGTCGCTGGTTGTCGCAGAGATCCTTCACGCCTTGGAACACCGCACTGTCGCGCAGCACATCTGAGAGTCTTTCTAGCAACTCGTTGTCGATCTCCATCTGACTCTCGCCCTCACAGACAGCGTCAAATAGCAAGTGTGGGCACTCGGGGATCAGCGGCAACACGGTCGGGATGTGGCGGAAGTACATCGTGTCGCCAATCTCCAACTTCGGACGACTTTGGCCGCCACGAATAGCATTGTGCTTCACACGCTTGCTGTGCTCCGGTCCACGATGTGGTTCATTGCCGCGCTTCTTGTTAATTTCTTCAAGTTGCATCGGCGGTTCCGTTTTGCCCGTCTTGTCGACAAACGCTAGCGCCGGATCAATGGCCACGGCTGGTTCTGGAACAATCGGAGCTTCAATGACAGACTTGGTCGGCTCCACGTCAGCAACTCCATTGGGAGGGTGAGCGTCGTCAGCACGTGCAGCAATCTGCGGTGCACTGTCCGGTTGCGCTTGCACAACTGGAGCTGGGGTTTGCTGCTGAACCTTGACTTGAGCCTGAGCTGGAATACTCGGAGCGACCTTGCTCGGTTGCGTCGCAGCCGCTGTGACGGCCGTTGCAGCAGTGGTTGGCGTTGAAGCTGCGGACGCCGCTGGTTCACTTTCAGGCACCAGCACTTGGGCTTTCAGCGTGCTGAGCGACATACTCGGCTCAATGTGCGCGACCACGAACGCATGGAATTGCGTCCACAGTGCGTCCTGGTCTTGCTCGTCGACAGCCTGCAGCCCGCGCACAAAGATCTTGCGCGCATTCGAGAACTTCTTGCGCTCAACGCAGAAGGCCGCGTACTGGAGCCAGAGATCTTTGCTGGTGCCGGCCACGGGGCAGCTCACTGCGCTCTCAAACACTTTCGTCGCCTGCTTGAACTGGCGCAGCTCGATCTCCAGCGCCGCATATAGCCGCCAGGTCTCCGTCACCTGCGCCGCACCACGAGCGTAAGCCACAAGATCGCCGCTGACCTGCTGCTGTTGAGCTGCTCGCACCCAGAGCGCAATCGTATCGTCCACGCTCTTGCGCGCCTCGCCCACCTTCTCATACTGCGCACCACATACACACACGCATACATAACAACATACGTTAGCGATTCACTCCTACTAAGCCTTTAGCGGCTTCTCTAAGGCGCAACCGAATACCATGGGTCCAGTGACAACACCGCCATTTGAGCACCATATTATACGTACGTTGCTGGTGTGGATGAGCTCTTTCGCGGCGGCGACCACGGCCGCCGGGCTCCACGCGCTCATTGCCACTGCGATGCCCGTCATCTGCTGCTAGCTGCTGCTGTTGTTGTTGCTCGTAGGCCTGTCAGTCGGTCCACAGAGAGAGAGAGAGAGGCGACAGATCGCGTGTCGCTCGTACTGTTGGTTGCCCTTTTGTGGGTGAAGCGAGCGAGCGGCAACGCCCAGACGGTGAGAGGCGGCGGGCCAGCGACACTTAAGCGACCTTCGTGCAACATATTGTACAACACAGCGAGACTGTGCTGTCTGTATCAGTGTACTATTTCAGCCAATCAAATCTCAAAATACAGCTAACTGTGCTCGCAAAATTTATACGTCCGCTGGAGAGCAACCGTATGCGCAAGAAATATACGCCCGCGCCTTTTGCGCTTTGACTCCTGAGAGATTTCGAGCTCACAGGAGAACGTCGGCCAGGCGAAGAGGTACGAGTGGCTGTCGCGCTATTTTTGACGCTGTGAAGCATGTCTGACTCCTATTTTTTATGCAAATGACAGGAAGATGCAGCGCAAGAGATCAAGGCCACCCACGACGCGAGCAGTGGTGTGAGCGATGTGTGAGCGCATGCGAAGAAGCTGTGCTGTACAATATTTTTTTCATGCACGTGTTTATTTTATTTTTTACATACAAAAATAAATAGTTCAAGGTACAAAGCTCCACTCGCGAACCAAAAAGCTAGGCTTCACTACGCTCTCGTGCTCGCAGCTCTCTCTCTCTCAGCGGCAAGAGCGCTCTCAGCAACAACCGCCCTCTTGATCGCAGCTTCTCGCTCTGCGGCAAGAGCTCGCTCGTTCTCCTTCTGTGCTGCTTTGTGCGCTTCCTTCTGGGTTGTCTTCTGGCGACGAATAGCCATTTCATTCTCTACATTGTTATCCGTCAGCTGAGACGACTGTGCCTTAAATACCATGGCAAAGTACCCGAGCGAGTCATCCAACGAACCACCTGGCCCGTTGATGACAACGCGCTCGTGGTTTTTGTGCGCCCCGCACTTACTGTAGTTCATTGAACCTGTAAAATGAGAGACACAGAAAGTTAGCTAAAGTCCGATAACGCCATTAATCATATAAAAGCTGCATCAATATACCTGACAGCTCGACAAGCTCATCGACGATGCACACTTTCGTATGCATCCTCTTGTAACCCACTCGTACATCAATATTTGCAAATACGAACCGGTGGATCTGACTCTTTGCATGGGGAACCCACTCTGCATCGACCAGAATCTGAACTCGGTCGGTTCCGTCAGGCCGCCGACCGAGAAAGCGCAGGCGGTTGTGGACTCTAACAACTGCGTCACCGATCTGAAATGGATACATAAGTATAGTAAACATTTATATCAGTACATGCACATAAAATAATAGCCATACAGGAGAGCACTTACCTCGAGGTGTGTGATAAGATACACACACATATAAAGAGTGGATCGTGCACTCTTGATGAAGTGTATCAGCCGCTTGTGTGGGAGCAAGTCATCATAACGGTCCCAGCAAAGGCGACATTGGGGGCAGTTGCCTTGCTTCCACTTGGCACAGAGCGGATGGGGTGAAAACCAAAGTGAACCTTTAAAATGATCACTGTGGTGTAGAGGACGGAGGCCCGGGTGGAGGTCTTGGAGGCCTTGTGGCACATCTGGTAGGATATCTTGGAGGTCAGGTATTTGTGGTACCCCTGCACCCGAGCCAAGCAGCTCGGATGCCCGCGTAACCGGCTCAAATGTCCGTTTAACCGGTGCAAGTGCCCGTGTAAGCGACCTTGGTGCGGAAGAGGCATCTGAGCCATCTTGTGACTCTGGAACGGGACTTTCGACCTCGTACTCAAAAGAGTCGAACCAGTCGTTAGAAAGTTCCGACCCCACCGACACGCGGTCAAACATCTGAGACAGGGACAGTAGTTCTTCGTCAGAAAAAGACTCCATTAGCCGAGCCACCACTGCCATATCAAGCGGCTGTTGAAGCGCTGGGGCTGCTGAGCCAGTCGTCGGTGCTAGCGGCTCAAGCGAACCTGGAGCATCTGGTTGCGGCGGTTCTGGGGACGACTGAGGCTGTACAACCACAACAAGTGTCTGGACGGAGGGAGGACACTGGCCGGGTTTTCCCTGAACGACAACGAGTCGCCGTAGACGCTGGCTCTCGGTCTTCTTGGCGCGTCTCGCCACCTGCCGAGCCGCCTTGAGCTCGGCTTGAGCGGCAACTTTGGCGGCAACTATAGCGGCGGCTTTATTGGCCGCCAGATTCTTCCTGATGGTGGACGCATGTCGATCGTACGTACGAGCGAGCTCGAGGGCGTCGGCGCCCTCGGTGGCGGTTCCCATGGCCGCCCTACTCGCAGCCATCTGGACGTGCGATGAGTGCTTGTTGACCATGTTTTCTTCACGTCTTCACGTCTTGACTTGACAGGCAATATCAGACTGGCCGTTTTTTGTATAGAGAAAAACATACGCCATATATTTTGAAAGGTATGTACACACTCTACTGTAACATCCTGTTTCATATAAATTTTGACAGGATATAAAATCCCTTAAACCACATATTACTGAGAAACTGCATAAAACGTGCACTCGTCTATTCTCGATTTGCATATATCTTGCCATTTGTATGTGAAAGTTGGAGAGTAACGATGGATATATCAAAATCTGATATATCCATCTTTTCTCCCCAAGTTGAACCATAAAACGGCAAGATACTTCAATGGAAGAAAAGATGACCCCACACAATCGTAATAGCGAGCAAAAAAAGAGGTCCAAAAGATTGTTTTTCTTCGCAAAAATCGCTCAATCACTTTTTCGTTTGACCAAAATAAAGATGGAGCTCGTGGCCACCTGAGGCCATCCTTGGCTCTTATATATCCGATACAAAAGCACAAAGAGGCAAAAAGAGGTAAAGAGAGGCACATATAAATTCGAACGTTTTTAGAATTTTATAGCTTTTGAAAATTGGTGAAAGGAGCTGCTTGCTGCTGCACGTTTATGGATGTTAAAGGATGTTTAGGGTGAAGGTTGGGAGAGAAACATGAGATCAGTCTGCATATCTGACTAAGTACGAAAAGAGCTTTTCAATTTTCAATTGGCGCATGAGCACATGGATGCTGTCACGTGGCTGGCGGCGCGGCGCTGCGCCCTGTGAGAGTCAAGATGTAAGGAATCGACGTACATAAGCAAGTACAGGCTGTAGAGCAACCGAAGGACCAAGCGAGATGAGCGCTGGTCTGGCGTAGAGTGGAGCGAGGAAGCAAGTGTGGAGAGGAGTGGATCGGACGGGTGTGCTGCGACGAGTGCTTGGAGAGGAGAGAGGAGTCGAAGGCGAGTCTTGGGGGAAGAAGTGGTTGCTGTTGTTGTTGGTTAAATGGGAAGTGAGAGTTGGGATCCTGCTTGTTTCTTCCTGCCTTCTAGCCTCTTTGTTTATTGTCCAGGGGGAGCGCCCTGTGGGTAGGACATGGGCCATAGGACACAGGCGCGTGCCTGGGTGTCGTAGGACACAGATCCCGCGTGCCTTTACCCCTACTGTATTCTTTGGATTTCTAAACTATATAAAACGAATCTCCAATCTGGAGCACGTGCCAATCTCGTGGACCACGTGCTCAATGTTTATGCTACTTGTTCTTTTGCTATTCTAGAGTGATGGTTTAAAATGGGAAAGGGAAAATGATGATGGCCATTCACAGGTGAGTGATGGTTCATCCTTACACAAGAGGTCGAATACCGGTACGTGTCTGTCTGTGGTACGTGTCTGTCTGTCTGTGAGGCCATGTTGACGACGCCTGTGTGTGTGGCCTCCTTAATGCTTGTATGGCAGCGTGCGAGAGTATGTTTATCTCTGCAGGTCGAAGTGCACGCGTGCGCATCCAAGCTCACTTCATACGGTCTGTGGCGACGCACAGAAAGTGACCTTTCCCCTTGCGAGGACAACAAACATACAGGTCGACATTCATCGCGCTCACACGTATCGCTATGCTTCTCGTTGCGCATGCATGGGTGTAGGACGGCCTCCCATGCCTCGTCTTGTCTTCGACAGCACCAGTAGCAGCCAGCCACACGGTCACACGACCAAAGCTGCTGCTTGTGGGCAGAGCCAACATTGCTCGGTGAGTGGCACTGGTGTGTGTACAGTACTGTTGGCACGTGCGCGTCCTCCCTAACCATCCTGTTCTTTCAATACAGATAACAACGATGCCGAATGCCTACGGACACAACAGGAAGTCCGATATATAAGCAGTTTAGCCTAATTTGCAGTGAGCGACCAAACGCAATGCCTAACCCAAAAAATAAATTATTCTCAGCCAATCTTATGCGTGAAAAGAAGTCTATACCCAATAAAGAATTTTACGTTTGAAAAGCTGGTTTTTAAAACCGGAAAGTTGGTTTTTAAATCGAAGCACATGGAAGCGCTTTTGCAAAACTGCTTCTGATCACATCCTCGCTAATGTTGTTCCAGACTGATCGTCCTTTTCACCATTATGAGTCTCTTCTCCTTTGCAGTTGGTTTGTTAGAGCACTTGTCCTCCTCGAGCCATTCTACCTCAAGCATTTCTTAAGTGGTCCCATGACCCCCACGTCCAGCGGTTGGCAAACCGAGGTGGAATTGGCTGGAAGTGCCACAATTTTGGAAAACCACTCACCAGCAACAATCTCGTGTGCCTCTGCGGACACGTGACACTGCAGGTTGTCCACGAGGACAGCAGACGGACCCTTGATCTGCGGCTGAAGGACGTCGCGAAGATACTCACGCCACACACGGGAGTCCATCCACGCGTTGCTCTGTGTCGTGTAGTAATGTCCTAAAATCAAGAAAAATCATAATATTAGAAAAAGTCGTAACATTTAGGATATAATCTAAAAAAACAATTTCACCTTTTGGATACTCAGACAGCTCTCGCTCGCGAATTGTTCCGTTTTCCACGCCACGTAGAATGAAGAGAATCGGGAGTTTTCGCCCTGCACATATCACAACAAGCACATTAGATACTGTAGCACAGCGCAACAAATATAAAAGCTCAACTTACCATCCGCACGCATTGTTGTTTGGCGTAGTCCAATAGTTGTCAAAAAGGGGGTGTTTTGTAGGCATTGCGTAATGTGTAGGCATTCGGCATCATCGTTATCTGTACATCGAATCTGCACATGTCGTCGGCCATCGATCGCACAAAGTCAGTCAGGTTGAAGTTCGATCTCATCAGACCAGGCTTTTGGTCTGCCACGTCACGAGCGAATTCAGGCGATATCGACGCATACCACATGGGGCTTTGTATGCACGAAAAGCCATCCACGTACACAGTAGTAGTTGGCATGTGTCGCTCCCTGTATGTAGGATCTCGACACCAACCTTTGCAAGATAGCCGTGCTCATGCGTGTCAATTTTTTTCTGGCACAAAAGAAAAATCCCACAAAAAGTGTTTTTTCATCGTTTACACATCGAATGGATTCATTAGGATTCGCTTGCTTGCTCACCAGCTTACCACATTCACTCACATCACAGTGAACAGAGGGAAGAAGAAATAGAATCTACTTAGTACGCGTCGACAGTGCCGACTTCGGACTTGTCCGCCGTCGAGACTGAGCTGAAGTCGAGGTTCGAGGTCTTCACGCTCGAGCTGCCGGCGACGTCGAGCTCGCAGTCCTCGTCGTCCGAGCCAGCGACGTCGAGGCCGTCGTCGCAGTCTTCGTCCGCACCCACCGAGCCCGCGGCCGAGTCCTTAATGTCCAGGTCGTCATCACAGTCCTCCGAGCCAGTGTCCGCATCTCCGCCGACTTCGGTTTTCGAAGACGGAGTTGGGGTGGCGTACTCATCGTAGCTGCTGCTTGGCGCCGAAGTGGCGGCTGGAGCGGTGGTGGTTGACGAGGCTGGGGCGCTGGTGGTAGTTGAGGCGGCTGGGGCCTTCGTGTCAGCAATGTCCAGGTCGTCATCACAGTCTTCATCAGCGCCGATCGAGCCGGAGCCCGAGTCCTTGATGTCGAGATCGTCATCACAGTCCTCCTCACCAGCCGCAGAGGCCGCTGGAGCTACGGTCTTGGTAGCCGCCGGTGCTGGGGCCTTGGTAGCCGCCGGTGCTGGGGTCGTGGCATACTCGTCGTCGGACGAGGCCGCTGGGGTCTTGGTGGTCGCGCTCGACGCGGCTGGGGTTACGCTTGGCGTGGTGCTGCTCGACGAGCCCGAGCCACCGACCAGCGGCGCGCAGTTAATGTACGCCTGCCACGTGGACGAATGGAGCGCGAGCCAGTAGATCTTGAGCATGCTCGCGCCCGTGCACTTAGACTTGTCGTACGGGAGCAGGGCCGGCGCGGTCGTGTAGTCCGCGGCGCAGTTGTCGTCCTGGAACGCCATCTTGTCGTCGCACCAGACCTCGCAAGGGCCCTGGTGCGACGCCGTGAAGCCCTCGGTGGAGCTGTGCGACCACTCGACGTACTTGGCTGGCAGCGGCTGCTTGTCGCCAGTGGGGCTCGTGACGCCGCACTCCTTGTTGGCGCCGCTGATGAACACGGCCTTGGCGTCCACCAGAGCGCGCATAGACTTGTACGTGCTGGCCTTGAGCGCGGCCGTGAACGCCTTGGTGTTGGACGCCGGGTCGCCCGTGAACGACATGCCCGAGGGCGCCGTGAGCGTTGTGGGACCGTCCATCGTGGCGGCGAACTGCGTCGGGTCGCCGCTGATCGCGAACGTGGTCTTTGGCACCGACATGTACCCGTGGGCGCTGACCAGCGGCGCCGCGGCAAGCACAGCGAGCACACCGGCCACGGTGATCTTGGAAGGAGCCATCATCTTAGGTGGAGAGGTACTGTGGGGGCGGGCTGAACGGGGCAAATCGGCAAATGAGCAGCTCTTTTTCAAAGGAGCAGAGAGCATTGAGGACACGGACGAGAGCGTTTGGAGCGCTCTTAGTGGGATAGATGGAGAGCAAAAAGAAGCTTCCAGCGCACCACCTGGTCATGCGAACATGTTGTCTGGTGCAAAGATATCTCAGAAATGAACAATGGGGTATTTTTGAAAGGTTTTTTGACACAAATAAACCTTCAATCGGGAGGGTGAACATGCATCACTCCGTGTGGCTGTGATCAATTTCTTGACTGCTTTTTTTGCACTGAATACTTTGACCTGACGTAACGAGTACCCTTCCAAAAAGGTAGCTTTGAGCACTAGATATAGAACCGCCATCAAACAGAACCCTTAATAAACAGGTAAAAATAGTTCTGACCATTTAGCTGCACGAACACCTTTTTGTGCCCCCTGGCGCAGTACCATCTGGTGCAGCGGATTTCGGCTTTCGCACTTTTCGATTGGAAGTTTTAGTGTTGACTTGGCCGAAACTTTCCACATGCATCCGCATGATGGTGCGGAACGATTGTTGGCATCCATGCGATCAATCTGGATCCTCAGATAAATTCTGAGCCAAGGATACAGCTCAAGAGCGTTTTCACTCTTATCAACCAGGCTGGGATTACAGTATTGACATCCACCACAAGTCCTTGCTCATCAATCGAGCGATGTGGCCCTGGTATTGGCGACCAGCCACTAAACACTGCTCATACCACGTGAGTTCGCCTTTGGGTATTCGCGGCGGAATCGTTTCTTTCCTATCACCCCAGAGAAAGCAGCGGATCGGCGAAAACAGTTGCCTCGGCGGAACGGAAGGCGATGGCTCTCGTTGAAGTCGACAGGATGGACGAGTGAATAGAAGACAGCTCCCATAGAAGAACACCAATCTGTGTGAGTGTGAAATCAAGTACAGATATGATTGCGGCCATTGCGTGCGACTCATTGTGAGCAGGATGGTGGTGGAACAGCGCAGGCTTTGAGGCAGGGTGATTTCCCAATCTGCTTTGAAAAGTTCCTCTGTGTGGACGTTTCATCTTCTTATTCCTTTCTACAGTTACGAGCCTGTTTTAAAGCTGAAGCAAATGAAACGCTGTCACTCTGGTCATCATATCCAACAACTTGTCCGGCTTGCATTGGCATTTTTCAACGTGGCTGGCGTAGAAAAAAAGTTGACACTCGCGTGTTTTGTGGCAGTAAACAAATCCCAGATGGCCAACTCTCGCGTCGTCCCTTCGTAACGACACTGCGCAGCGCCAGCTGCTTTCACTGAACATTATCCTCTGATCAAAAGGGCTCCGCCAACTTCCACGCTCACAAGACAGCCGAGCCAAGCAGAAGGCGCAGGCTATTAATATCAATTCTCTCTCTATTCACAGCCCAGAGTCCACAAGCGAGAGACAGCCGTCGTGAATGCCTCGTAGGTATTCAGTGCGCGAAACCAGCCGAGCACGCGGAAGAGCAGGAGGCAGCCTGTCCTCTTGTGAATCGTGAGCGCCATCGTGCCTGTGCCCAACCACACCAACCCACCTCTACTGTACTATTTGGGCTGCTCGCTTTCCTTTCGTATGTGCTCATTCCTGTGCTCACTCCCAATCTTACACCGCTTCACACACGCGTGCCTTCCCACCGAGAAGCTACAATGAACGCCGCCCTCTGCTCCGTGCTCGCCGCCGCCGTCCTCGCGGCCTCGGTAAACGCCCACGGGCAGATGCTCTCGCCGACGCCGCGCCCAGTGACCGCTACGTTCCGCGCCAACTCGGGTGCGCTCAAGAACGCCGGCGATGACGAGCTCCAGTGGGCGCCGCTCGAGAACCTGAGCCAGCGCACGCAGGCTGACATGCCCGCCGCCGCCTCGTTCGACATCATGAACGGCTGCCGTGGCTTCGTGTACGAGACCGGCGGCCCGGTGACCGCGGTCAAGGTCGGCGATGTCGTGCCCGTGAAATGGTACATCCAGGCGCCGCACCCGGGCTACGGCGAGTTCAACATCGTCAAGGCCAAGACCACAGCCGGCAAGATCACGTACGAGAAGGTCGTAACGCTCAAGCGCATCGAGGACTTTGCCAAGGCGGGCGGCAACTTTGACGACAAGGTCACGATCCCATCGACCATCACGGGCTGCGAGAAGGCGGGTGACTGCGCACTGCAGCTCTACTGGCACTCGGACATTGCCAACCAGACGTACCCAACGTGCGCCGACATTACGATTGGTGGCTCCGGTGCCAGCGCCAGCACCCCAGCGGCGTCGAGCGGAGACGATGAGTCTGACTCTGGCTCGGCCGCTGTGTCGCCAACCCCAGCGCCAAAGGCTGACAGTGCTGGCGGCGAAGCCGATGCGACCCCAGCGCCATCCACCGACGAGTACGCTTCGCCATCGCCGACCCCATCGGCCGCGTCGACCCCTGCCCCTTCCAAGAAGAAGTGCACGGCCAAGACTCGCAGCCTGCGCTCGCGCCGCCATTAGCACGAAGGTGCGTATTATCAAACCGAACGTGTCTTTGTAATCGTCCATTCATCAAATACAGTGCATCAAATTTCATGCAGTCTATCCAAACAAATTCTTGCAGCGACATTGGTTCTGTCCATTATCGATGGTATGCATGTCTCCAGGCTTGTTCGCTTGTGCGAGAGGACTGACTCCAAGATCGTTCGCCAGGCTCCCTACCTACTTTGCTGGGGGTGTTCTATTTGGATTCTCTGAATCGGAGAACGATGCGCTCCACCAGAGGCACACAAAAAACATTGGAGCGAGCACTGGACCAGACCTTTCGCCTCGTACGATCTTTCGCAACCGTAGAGTACTGTTCTGCATGCTGAGTGACCTGTGGTGTGGATTCGACAACCAGGCAAGTCGGGACCTTGTAAACATGACTTGATTGCTTGGAAGATAGGCTGCCACGAGGGCTCCTATCTGCGTGGCCGCCGCCAGAGAACGAAGCCGCAGCCTGGGTATTCCGGCCACACGAGAAGGTTGAGATGGCGAGCCACGTATCCCGATAGCATCTCTCCATAAGCTGTCTTTTGTATCCACGCCAGCCAGTCAGTCAGTCAGTCTATTCTCTCTCTCTCTCTCTAGGCTTGGAACTCGCGGAGCCTCCAATGTTCTCGTTTCTTATTTGACTCCAGCAACGACTTCCACACACTCACTTTCTCACTTTCGAATTCGCCTCACAGCCCACAAGCCAACAGTCTACCAGTCTACCAGTCAACCACCAAGAACAGTAATAAGCTCTACAACCATGCACGCCACGCTCTGCTCCACCGTGCTCCTCGCGCTCGCTGCAGTCGTTCCATCGAGCGTCCACGGCCACGGCCAGATGCTGGAGCCCAAGCCGCGCCCCGTGACGACCAAGTTCCGCGCAGACGCCGGTCCATTGCGTCAGGCGGGCGACAGCGAACTCCAGTGGTCGCCGCTGGAGCTCATGCGCCAGCGCGTGCAGGCCGACCAGCCACAGGCGCCCACGTTCAACATCATGAACGGCTGTCGTGGCATGGTCTACGAGTCCGGGAACCCAGTGACCGAGCTCGCGGTAGGCGTCGAGTTCCCGATCAAGTGGTTCATCCAGGCACCGCACCCGGGGTACGGCGAGTTCAACATCGTCAAGCCCACGACCGACGCCAGCGGCAAGATCACGTACGAGAAGGTCGCGATGCTCAAGCGTCTCGAACCTTTTGGCACGGACGGCGGGAATTTTGAAACCACGGCGACGATCCCGTCCAGCGTCACGGGCTGCGAGAAGGCTGGGGACTGCGCTTTGCAGATGCACTGGCACTCGGACATTGCCAACCAGACGTACCCGACGTGCTCGGATATTACGATCACGGGCAGTGGAGAAGCTGACAATAGCAACAGCGATTCGCCAGTGAGTGAGAGTGCTGATGGTGATGCGAATCCCGCGACTGTGACCCCCAGTGCGTCAGCTAAGAATGACGAATACAGTGTACCAGTGTCAGCTACGACCACAGCGAAGCCAAGCACACCAGCTCCTCCTACAATGGCACCACTCTCACCAGCGCCAGCTCCAACGAAGAAAAAGAGCAAGTGCAAGGCCAAGACTCGCAGTCTTCGCCAGTAGTGAGTGAGCGGGGTTTTATCAAGGTCGCCCACCTATTCAACAGAGAGAGCCATTTACTATGTGAATGAGGCTGCATACTGGTATCCAAGTGATGCAAACTATCAGTTTAGCACTTTGTGTCCATTCATATCCGAGTCGCCGTGCGCCGATTAGTTGGTTGCTTGGAGCATGAGGATGGCGCTTTCCTTTTGGTGGTCAATCTGGCGGTCTCCCAGCACAAGTCGCAAGTCTTAGTCAGTACGGCTTTTCATTGGCTGAAATGATACTCGGCGCTTATTCTACCAGGTTTCTATATCAACTCGGTTTTTTGACAGCTCCTCTTTTTTTAATCACTGTGGTACACCGGTATTGTGTATATTGTGTGAATGAATTCCACGTATCATCGAAATGGTATATTTGGGTAGTATTATTTTATTCCACTTTTGCTTCTTCTTGGATACGGTACCAGCGGAGGATAGCTTTGATAGCGGAAGATTTGGAGCAAAATGAGTCCCAAATCGTTTTGATTTGCACTCGGTCCTGTCGTCACGCTGGTAAACACGAAAGCTTTGCGCATTGGTATTCAAACTCGCATGCTCGCTTCTTTTCAACGGCGCTCTGGGCTCAAAAGTGCAGGGTCATTCTCTATTGCCAGCTAAAAGAGTTCCACAAAGATTGATTTTTTTTACCACATTTGTAAAAATAAATTATCATGGGTGCCAACTTCTGATGTGGACATCCCGTCTGATCTCTGAGAACGTTCCTCGATGTCGAAGTTGATCCCCACGGAAGCCACTGGGGTGATGATCGATTCAGGATGAGCCCCCCCCCGCTTGAGACAGGGGCACGCCAATAGCACGCTATTATAATAGTTTGATCGCCCAGGAACGCTGGAGACTGGATGGCGCCCGCCTCTTGAAAGCCAAGGAGCCAGCCTTCGAGGCGTCCCCAGAGCTCATTCTGCAATTTACCATCCACTCCACACCAGCAAGCTCGAACAAAACCACCATGCTCACTCCATCCTCCAAGACCGTCCTCGCTCTCGCTGCGACTGCTGTCGCCATCGCCTCCGCCCCAGGCGCAGTGGACGCTCACGGGTACATGTCGATCCCAAAAGCGACGTTCACGATCTCAGGTGACACGACCCAGTTCAGCGGCACGATCGATGGTCCCACAACGCTCACGGCGCCCTCGGGCATGTCGTTCACGGGCGACCCGGCGTCCAACACCAAGGCGTTCACGGCCGCGCTCAAGGCGAGCACGTACAAGTCCGTGTACGCGCTCGTTGAGGCCAAGGGCGCGTTCATCTCGGGCGCTACCAAGGAGTGCGGCATCACCAGCACCACGGGCACCAAGCAGCCGCTGCCAGCCAAGTACGTCGAGTGGTCGCACAGCTCCACCGAGGGCTTCACGGCGTCGCACCAGGGCCCGTGCGAGGTCTGGTGCGACGACAAGATGGCGTTCAGCGACGAGAACTGCGCCGCAGACTACACGAGCGCGCCGGCGAAGCTCCCGATCGACCACGCCAAGTGCGTCGGCACGAGCCTCTTGAAGATCGTCTGGCTCGCGCTCCACTCGTCCACGTGGCAGATTTACATCAACTGCGCGCCGCTGGAAGGCAGCACGTCGAGCTCTGACTCGGCGGCCAGCAGCAGCACCACTACCACCACGGTGTCGCCGACTGTGACTCCGTCTTCAGCCGCGACCACCACGCCGACGACCACGAAGGCTTCGACGCCAGCGCCGTCGGCTACGAAGAAGAAGTGCACGGCCAAGACCTCGCGCACGCGCCGCAACTAAGGTAACCTGTGCATTCTCAAGTGTGTTCTGTACTGTGATGTGTCTATCCGCCAACCTATATCTCGATAATAAAAACACATAAAAGATCAACCATGGTACATTGTCATTTTTGTTCGAGTTTATATTTTTCCTTGGTTGGCATTGTGCAGGAATCAAGATCGAAGGTACGTCTTATTGATAAATAATTGGTTGTGGTTCGCGCTGAGTTATTCATCAGCACAAAAGTCATTGACCGAGTCCTAAAAAATCCTGATCTCACTACTGTACGACACAGATCAGTCGAGGCTCATGCCTCCGCTCTACGACAAGTCCAAGTTCTCGCCACTCACCGGCTCAAACGCGGACTCCAATGTGAGCTTTGACTTAGCCTCCAGCCTCGGGATCTTCTTCCATGCCAGCGCCACTGGCCACTACGTAAGTACTCTCGACTGATGCGAGGCGCCAATTAAAGCGAGGTCTACATAGTAGTGGCATTTTCGTGCTGCTGAACCAAGTCCTCTTGAAAAATTCCTGGTCGTTATTGCTCACGAACACAGCATTTGTTTTTCCAGGATCTTGGACATTCTCAACAAGTAGTCACGACCAATTCCGACTCTGTGGTCGCATTGCGAAATCAACAACACATGCATATCGACGTGGCACAACACTATTGTTGACGGGGCTCAGGCACGATGACTTCGCCACGACCCAATACATTATAATAACATTGTCGAGACGCAAGTGATTTCGAATGTTGAGAATTGTTAACACGAAGACGATGGCTACATTTATTCGACAACCCTCTTTAGATGTGGCTGTCCTCTTGCTTGCGAATGTTCTGGTGGCCGTCGTCCTTCTTGCGAATATTCTGGTGGCCATCGTCCTTCTTGCGGATGTCCTTGGTACCATCGTCCTTCTTACGAATGAGCTTGCGCGTGGTCTTGGCCGTGCACTTCTTCTTGGTCGGCGACGGGGCCGAGGTCGTCGGGGCCTTGGTGGTAGCTGTTGGGGTCTTGGTGGTGGCCGCTGGCGCTGGCGATGCGTACTCGTCGGCGTCCGAGGCCACGGCTGGGGTCTTGCTGGGCGCTGGGGTCTTGGTCGTTGCCGCTGGGGCCTTGGAAGTCGTGGCTGGGGCCGAGCTGCTCGAGCCGCCCGACGTGGCGCCGCTCAGACCGACGCAGTCCACTACAGCCACACAACAATAGCATCCACAGTGTTAGAGAAACGGAGCTCACGAGATCGTAATTAAACGCATGATCGAGCTCAAATACGTACGGTAGATCTGCCACTCGTTGCCGTGCATGGCGATCCAGTAGGTCGTGAGCTGCTTGGCGCCCTTGCACTTGGCGGCGTCGATCGGGATGATCGCGGCCTTGTTGGCGACGTTGTACTTCTCGTCGCAGTGCATTTCCTGCTGCACCATGACGTTGTCGCACCAGGTCTCGCACGGGCCCGGGTGCACGAAGCCCTCGCCCGTGCCTTCAAAGTTGCGGCCATAGATGATCGACGAGCCCTCGAGCGGCTCGCTCGTCTTGCTCGGGTCGGTCCAGCCGCACTTGGCGTCGGCCTTAGCGTTGATCACCTTCTGGTTCTTCTCCACAAGTGTCTTGAGGTTCGGGTGGCGCGTGTCGGTCTTGAAGTTCTTGACAAAATTCTCCATGTTGATCGACGGCGCCGTGTTGAACGCGAAGCCCGGGTAGATCGCGTCGCCCATCATCGTGCCCGTGTACGACGTGATATCGACGCCCGACTGGAACGACGGCTTGGGCTTCACGAGGAAGCCGTGGCCGCGCACTTGCGTGGCGCTGAGCGCGAGCGCCGCGATCACGGCCGTGGTGGACGCGCAGGAGACCATTTTTGTCTGTGAGGTGTGTTCCTTGTCGAGAGAGACGCAAAACCGAGAGTGAGTTGTGTTAATCAGAGCTCTGGATTCGCCTACAAAGGCGAGGAGCTACAGATGTCGTCAGGTCGTTGGGAGAGTCTCAGATGTGTGGTGGCGAAAAAGGTCCTCCGACGAACTGACTCGACCTTCTTATAGAGTTCATAAACCTTTTTATAATCCATTTGAATATAAAAGCAGCTATGAAATACCTATGTATAATGGGAAACATGCAGCGATAAATAGCACTGACTACCATCTGAACTCGGTGAAGACATCGCTTCGCGAGAAACAGCTGGTGAAGAACTCTGGGCGCCTTTTGTCGCCTGATCGCATATCTTCGCTTATGACTGGGAATGCTCCTTATCACCTGCTGTTTCTGGCCATGGGGATCCGCATCTTCGCATGATCTTCGAAGGTCTTGGCCCATGTTCTTCAGGTGTTGGTTGCTGGTGACTTTATCCAAGTGGTGTCTGGAGTTCGTGGCGCTATCAATGGAAGAATTCGTTGCCTGGTGGAGTCGATTGACAAGTGTAAAGGCCCAGTCCACCAGTCGGTGCTCGGGAGCGTTTGAAACTTTCTCCTCGCTTTGAATTCGATTGATTGATGAGGCTTGGGGTGATTATGCTCTGTCATTAGGTGGCTCGTGATCAAGTTCAAGTTTGAATCTGCGACTGACTGTTTGCAGCCAGGTTGTGTGGTTGGCCGAAGCAAATGCCCGCACCGAAAGAGTCAGGAGAATGAATTTATTTCCTTCGATAAAGCGGAGAGGTACTCTGGTGGTCATCGCAATGTTAATACCATTCATTATTATTACTAAAGTGGTGGTCGTGGTGTTCCAGCAGAACGACGAGCTGGTCGACGCCAGCCAGAGCTTCAGCACGTGCAGCTAACTCCAAGGAGTCAGTGCCAGCACACTGCTAATAAGAAGAAGCGCCGAGTACGTACTGTAAGCCGAATCACGTTCGATTCAATTCCACATTGTCCAGACACAACTTCAACTTGAGAGCAAGCGCTGAAAAAAACTGATCAATTCTACTCCATCGAGCAAGTCTTGCGCCCTTCCTTCTCTAAGAACACCACTCCGAGGCTGGCGACAGAGCTACAGTACTGTCGTTGGAGCTGGAGTCGCTTCTTGAGCTCCGGTCTCCTACTTGCCTTTCTGGGGGGATTCACGGATTGGAGCCAGTCTCGCGTTGTTACTGAGGCTCACGCGGAGGTTATGATGACTGAACACGTTGCTACCAGGCTCCACAAGTTGAGCCAGCCAGCCTGTCACTTTGATATGTATGGCGGGAGCATTTTTGTCAGCAGGCTCAGAGTCTAACAAATACTATATGGTCCATTTCCATCTTCTCACAGGAACAAAGGGGCAAATAGAAGTTCATTCGATGTAGAGAGCAAACAGTATTGAAAGGCGGATCCTAGAGATGTCTAAGATACTGTGCCCCATTAAGTTTGCTCTCTGCACTGGATGACTTTACTTTCCCCTCTGCCTGCCGAGACTCGGTTCGGATCGACCGGTGGCCTGAGCTCGGATGGTGCTGGCGAAGTCACGGCGCATGATACGATACAGCAAGAGAAGTGAAGACTTGAGCTTGGAGACGACGATATCACGCGAGGTTGCACTTGGTGAAGCTGGGTGCGGCTGGATATACGGCACGAGGAAAATCCGGAGCAGCCAGGTGAAAAATCTCAGCCGCCGTTGGAACCCAGTGCAAGCCGGCCTGCCGCTGGGCGCTCGTCGATTGGAGACACTGTATATGCCGAGAGCGGGATACGGAAATTACTGGACGCACGTACGTCTCGAGCGAGATTGGAGTCGCACACCACTGATGATCAGCTCGAGTGGTGGTGGTAGCGCTGGAGTGCGGGCGATGCTGCGACACGGCGGCGGAACTTGAGTCTTGTAATGCGACGCTCGTTCGCTGCCGATACGCTCTTGAAGGCGAAGCACGAGATCAAAGCCCCCAATATGATACCCGATCGAGGGCTTAGCTGATTGCTGACGAAGCTGATGGCGTTTAATGATTCGTGCCACAGTCTCGCGGCTTACCGTTGTGAGCAAACACGTTAGCGCTTGTTGTGGGGAACAATGCATGAGCTAGTGGTAATCTGGGTGTGAGGAGTGAGCACTGTCATACTCGTCGAGTTGTACTTGCCGGTGAGTTGAGTCGACGAGACATCAGTGTTCAGCACCTGATACAGGCTGGCTGGTGGCGGCGACGTGAGCGCTGTCGGCAGATACCTCACTGTGGACGACGAGGCGATGCGAGCGCTGTCACGGCAGCGGCATCACGGAAGCTGAGGAGTCGGAGCTGAGCTGCACTTGGTGTCCAGCTGCTGAAACAGACTGATCATTGGCGGCGACGTGAGCTCTGGCTCGGCAGCGGCGTCAATGGATCTGACGAGGCGATGAGCATGCCGGGCTTGATGACCAGCTGCTGGTGCCGACTGACCGTTGGTGGCGGCTCGGCGCCGGGCGTGGCAGCGCAGGCAATGGAGACAACGAGACGATAAGCGAGCCGAGCGAGGTTGTCGGCGAGCAGGACATCGGCCGCGGGTAGAACGAGATCGCTGTCGATATGTCGACGAAGGGTGCTGCGGTTGCGACGAAGCAGGGTCATGAGGCGCGACGTGCCATTGCTCTGTGGCTTTGCTGCGCACACGAGCTCGTCTTGGTTGTCTTGCCGCACGATGGAATTGACCCGCGTCCGGTTCGCCTCCGCATGTGACTGTGGCCACGGCCTAAGCTTCGATCGCTTGACCGGGCTGGCGCAACCAATACGACTCGTGTGCTAGCAGCAGCGCTGTGGTTCACGGTGCGTGTGACGCCGTGACGCTCATGTCGATCGCCACGACTCATCTCCAGTATTGACGCCGCGGGCTCGAGCGGCGCTGCGTAAGGCCACGCTGACACGCGACGCAGGTCGGATGGCTTGCTGTTGGATGCCGCGGCGGTGCTGTGTATCAGTAATGACGACTGCGTCGCACGCTGGACTAGATCGTCGACGTGCAGGCGGACAGCGCGCTATGGAGCATCGTGATGTGGGTGATAGAACTGTTAAAAATTGCTGGCCGCTTGCGTAGCAGACCGAGCAAACCCACGAACGAACTCCTATTCTAAATGCGGCCCAACTCACCATCTTGCGCGCTTGGACCGCCAGTCGATACGCTGGACTGGCTGTTACTGTATTACTTTCAGTTATGTAGTCGAAAGCAAGAGGCACTCCCAGTGTCTGAAGTCTCAACCTCACAACACCTCAGCTAGAACTTACTTCATGAAGCGCCTCACGATAAAAAATCAATACCGATACCGATAAATCACAAAGCAGAACATCATCGATATAAAAATGAAAAGCATCAAAATTTTAAATGGATTTGACATCGCGACCACGGTATCCGTGGGTCGCATGCCGCGAACAACATTTGCTCCTCTGATAAGGCGCGAACAACTACAACAACAGCTACAGCGAACTGGTTTCCGCATCCTTAGTTGCGACGGGTCTTGGCCTTGCACTTCTTGGTGGCAGCAGGTGTTGGCGCCGTGGTCGTGGCTGGGGCCTTGGTGGTGGTCGCTGGTGCTGGGGTCTTGTCGTTGTTACCGCCCGACGCTGGGGCCTTGGTCGTGGCCGCAGGGGTAGCAGCCGCTGGGGTGTTACCAGACGAGGCGCCGCCAGCCGCAGGAGTGGTGCCGCTCGAGGCACCACCGCTGCTGGCACCACCGCCCGCGATCGGCGCGCAGTAGGTGTAAATCTGCCACTGAGGCACGTGGAGCGCAATCCAGTAGGACGACAACATCTTCTTGCCCGCGCACTTGGACTTGTCGTACTTGAGCACCGCCGGCTGCGTCGTGAG
>JAASFY010000404.1:0-23786 GCA_023334035.1 Globisporangium okanoganense
ATGTCAATACCGCGGTTGTGCTGCTCCATCGTGCCCTCACACCGCACTGCCTGTGCAGTTGGCTGCGCGCTTGCAGCTCTGCACGTCGATGCTTTTGCTTTCTGTCTGTGTTGCTCTTTGCTCTGTGCGTGTCGCGCGTGGCGTGGCGTGGACCACGCCACCAGTCCCCTCATTTTGTTTTTTTCTGATTGCAAAGACCACGTCAAAAAAATAGAAGGGTTGGGTGAATATTTTATTTATCCACTGGGTTGTGCACCGACCAGGCCCTTATTTGGCACCAATGGCACCTGATATTTGTAAAAAAATAATCGTACCGGGGCCCCGAGGATAGTGACCCCCTGTTGAACTTGGGGAAACAGGAGGGAGATTGGACTCGGTACAGACGACACAGTATACTGATTTAATTCAATGAATGTGGTCATCTAATTGATGAGCAAGTTGATGTCCATACGCTGCACAATCGGGACGAGCTTCTTCCAGCCATTTCGGACAGTCGATGGCGTGATTTCGCGCCAGGCCATAATGCCCCAGTCCATCGCAGTTAGAAAAGTCGCACGGATCGGCAAGCTCGCCTTCATGCGCTGGTACCACAACAGGACCTTCAACTCGAGAACGTGAGCCTTCCACGACGACATCACAGTCTGGTCGAGCGGCTGGCAGAGCGATGTTGTATTGGACGGCAGCGTCTTGACGGTGACGTTTGCCAAGACGCTGGCGTCCCAAATGTGCATTGACGCATTGTCGATGAGCAGCAGCGCGCGTCTTCCTTGGCGGCACATGTCGTCATCGAACTCTTTCAAGTACTGTTGGAAGAGCTTCGCGTTCATTCACGATTTATTGGAGTTCACGTAGACCGACCCAGATAAGTGCAACCACTTGGAATGCTCCTTCTCAGACACTGCCGTGTTCCACCACGACGCGTTGGGCTGCTTGGACTCGCGGTCGACGCATCGAGGTCTCATGGCCGTTCCGATGAACCACGGCGAGCGGATGTCCGTGCCGCTGGCGTTCACGCAGAACACAGCAGTGATACATGCCTTGTCCTTTTCAAGAATGGGGCGCGGCCACGACAGATTGATCCTCTCGGCGTGGCGTTGTAGCTGAACGCCGTCTCGTCGAAGTTGTATACATCATTCAGATTGTAGCATCCGATGAGCGCCTGTAGCGCTAGCAGCTCTCGCTCCAGGCCGGCGACATCAGCCGAGTCCGCCTCGGCAGAGCAGCACTTGTAGCTCAGCAGAGCTCCTCGCTGAAAGTAGTGCAGCCAACCGTTTGAGAGCCGCGGACGTCGCTCCACTGGGATGTCGAGCTCGTCCATCTTTGTCTTCGCAATGTGCTTGATGAGGCGCCCGGATACGGATCCTTTCTGCTCCATTTCGAGCACCTCACCAAGCACAGCATCGACGAGTTTGCGCCGATCTACACTTCCCTTGGTCTTGCGCTTGAGGTCGACCTTGTCAGCGTGGACGAACTCGTTCTCGCGCTTCAAAATGCCAGTGATAGCCGCAGTACTTGGCTAGCGGCTCAACTGAAACTCTGCCTTTGCCCAGGCACTGAGTTGGCAGCGCGACATGGCGGGGAAATCGCGCTTGCGTTCGCAGATCTTCAGTTGTTGCCCTTTGGTCATGCGGACACGCAGCATCGCAGTGCTCATGGTAGCGATCTTTTTCGAATGAGCACCACAGAGGATCCACCGCATCCTCACATTTTGGCTTTCAAATCCATTTTCCCGCTCGAAACTATCCAATCCAATCTATATCAATAGGCCCAACACTCTCTGATGGATACAACCTATTTTATAAAATAATCACTGATATCAATTCTATCCTCGGGACCCTTAACCGGCCGAATTACAATTGATTTGGACAAACTGGGTGGTTATCGCAATATATATCTTAAACAAATTAAAAAGTGTTTTAAATAGGTTGCACGAAGGTGTCTTCAGGTGACGCGCTCGACAAAGCATCAATGCTCAATTTCTTCAGCCAATCAAAATAATGTGCCGATCAGAGGCTTCATTCTCGATGTCGCACGAATGTAACACTGCGGTGCTGACGTGGATCCCTTCCCCATGTCCGTTTGTTAAACGCCTGTCGTTCTCATTCCCCCTATTCAGTCAGTCAGTCGTCCGTGTAAGTCGCTCTCTGTGTATGCGTGCCCTGCCCTCTGCTGTCTGTCTGTCTGTATGGGTCACTAACAGCAGCACCTCGTGTATGCGCGTGTCTCTATGACCAGCAGACTGATTGGCGTCGTGTGTAACTGCTGCAGTCGGCGGTGGTTTCACAGCAGCTGCGGGTTTCTAATTGGCGCCAAGAGCTCTTTTCTATAAATAGCTCCATTCGGGTTGCGTGTCAAACGAGACAAGGAGAACCTGTGGTGGGGGCTATTGCGCATTGCGTGCTGCCAGCAGATCGAGTGAGCGAGTGATCGAGTAAGCTGTTGGTGTGAGCGTGTAGACGGAGCAATGATCATGACTGCGTCATCCGCTAGTGCAGCGACAGCGACGGCGGCCGCGAAGGCCCAGCAGCAGTCCAGGTGGAACCAGCGCCAGCTGCGCCAGATGGCGGCCGGCGGCGGCGCGGGCATCGTGGCCAAGACCGTCGTGGCGCCGTTCGAGCGCGTCAAGATCGTCTGCCAGACGGGCGAGTCGGTCGGCATGATCCAGACCACCAAGGTGCACTTCGTAACGTGTATTTATATCTCTATTCACAGCTGACTGACGATCGTTTATACACACAGAGCATTTTCCAGAGCGAGGGCGTGGTCGGCTTTTGGCGCGGCAATTTAGCGGCGTGCGTGCGTGTGGTGCCGCACAAGGCGGTCCTCTTTGGCTTCTCGGACGTGTACAAGGACGCGTTCCGCGGCATGGCGTCCGGCGGCGAGGGCAAGCTGCCCGTGTGGGGCGCGTTCGTGGCCGGCTCGCTCTCGGGCTTCACGGCGTCCGTGCTCACGTACCCGCTCGATCTCGTGCGCACGCGGTTGTCGGGCCACATCGGCGACAAGGTCAAGTACAGCGGCATCTACGACACGTTCGCGGTCACCACCCGCGAAGAAGGCGTCCGCGCGCTCTTCCGTGGCATTGGGCCGACGCTCTTTGGCAGCATCCCGTACGAGGGCATTAAGTTTGGCTCGTACGATTTACTCAAGACGTTGCTACCGGAAGACATTGACCCGAAGGCCGACTACATTGGGAAAATGGTCTGCGGCGGCGGTGCCGGCATGATCGCGACGATCCTCACGTACCCGAACGACACGGTGCGCCGGAGACTGCAGATGCAGGGCCAGGGCGGCTCGAAGATTCTGTATTCGAGCGCGATCGACTGCTACGTCAAGCTCTATAGGCACGAAGGCATGGGCGTGTACTACCGCGGCCTGCTGCCGACACTCGTGCGCGCGATGCCCAACATGGGCGTGCAGTTCGCCACCTACGACGTGCTCAAGGCCTTTCTCGTGCCTGAGAGCACCAAGTGAGGCAATATACCAAGGGCTTCAAGAGAGAGAGAGATAGGGATAGAGAGACCGATGCACTATAGAGCAAGGTACATTTCCATCATCTATGCAATATATACCACCATACAGTTTAGAAGATAAACCAATTTCGACATTTTCAAAGGACCAATTTCAACATTGTCGCTAAGCCATCGACATTGTTTGATTCTATTTGTCCAGGTATATTAATACTTAGGCGTCTGAGTACCCGTCTTCTTCCTCGACTTCAGCCTCAGCCTTCGCATTCTTCTTCTTCTTCTGGTCAGTCTTGCCCTCGCTCCCTTCGCCGTCGTCGTTCTCGTCCTCGGCCGCGACAATATCCTGCGCCAGCTCGTGCTCTTCGTCGGTCAGAATGCCCTTCATGACGGCCAAGTTCTTGCCAAATACGTTCTTCACGACGGCCTCGAGCGCCTGCTTCTTGTGCTCCTCGCGCTTGAGGTCGGTCGCGAAGCGCTCCATGAGCGACGGCTTGGCCGCCACGGCACCCAGGATGCGCTGCTTGTTCTGCGCGATGCTTTCCCTGAGCGACCGCTTGAACTCCTGCGCGCGCTGCTTGGCGACCTGGTCGATCTCGCCGATGCTCACGTAGTCCGAGCGGCCCTCGGTGCGCGTGCGCTCGGAGGCCTTTACCTGGGCTGTGACACGCTTGGCTGCGAGTTTCATGCGCTGCTGCCGGAGTTCGGCCTCGAGCGTCTCTTTCTCTTGCGCCTTGTGGCTCTGCGCCAGTCTCTCGAGCGTCTTCTTGACGCGGAGCTCGTCGGCCTTGGTTGGCTTGGCTGCTGCTGCAGGGTCACCACCATTCCTGAGCTGCTGCCTGGACGCAGTCGCCTTGGTCTTCTTCAGGAGCTTCACCTGTGCGTCCCTTTGCGCACGTCGCTCCTGCTCGTCCTTCTCGAGCTGTTTCTGCCTGCGTGCAGCTTTCTTCGCCTTGAGCTCTTCGAGCTTTGACGCCCGCGAGGTGAAAAACTCGCGACTGGCTGAAGTGTTCTTGTCAGGCGTACAAGTCTCGCCATCTTCATCAAAGCCTGCTCCTACGGCGATGGCCTTGCGAGTCTTCATGAGCTTATCCCACTGCGCGTGCGCGCGATCAAAGTTGGGCACGGGCTTGGGTTTCCTGCGCTGCCGGCGCGCTTCTTCTTCAGCGACTGCAGCGAGCTGCTTTTTCATCTTCACGCTCATGACAGCAGCAGCATTCTGTCCAATCACACTCTGAGTCTGCTGGACTGAGCCTGAAGCACTTACTGCTAACGCCATGCGAGGCGGGAGCTCGGCGGACTCGAGGAGCTGCTGAGCGCGCTGGCGAATGCGCTCCTTGCGCTGAGCCTCGAGCTCGTCGGGGGTCATAAAGGCCGCTTTCGTGTCATCACCGCCAGTCAAGGCAGCAGGTGACGCATTTACGACGTACGTGGAGATGGGCACGTCACGCGCCTTGACGCGCTTGTCCTGGGCCGATTCAGCATTGAGCTCTCTGTCCAACAGCCTGAGCTGCGCTTCTTTCTTGATCCGCGCTTGTTCCTGGCGCTCGAGCAGCTGCGTGGGCGGCAGTGCTCGCTTCGCGCGCGCGAGACGCTCGGTGGCTTCAGCGGCAAGGCGGGCTTGCTCGTCTTTCGCCTTTTGCTTTCTGGAAAAATTGAGGAAATTAATAGAGAGTTAGTATGGGGAGGTCTAAGGCTCAAGCGTGTGGCACTTAACTCACTCTTCAAAGAACGAGCAGGACTTGCGGACTTGACTGCCACCGCCACCATCAGACTCGTCGCCTTTAACGAGACCAATCGATGAGCGACGAATTGCGTATCGTGAGGACGACAATGATCTCTTGCAGGTGGTGCCAGGTACAGAGGCACTGCTGGGACTTCGTGACCGAGTTGAAACCCTTCGAGTATTCTTCTGGTCGGAGTCTTCGCTCGAGCCCCAGGTCTGGACGAACTTGGCCCGGTGTGGATGTGGTTCCTGCTGCTGCTGCTGTTGAGTGCGGTGGGGCTGCGCTCGCGATTCTGAGCCACGGCCGCGTGGTTCATCATCTCCAGACTCGTGCTCGTCGCTGAAACTGAAGCCGCGAGCGGGCTTTGACTTTGCGAATACTGGGGATAGACTCTCTAGAGAGGCAACACGCATTCCCACAAATCGCAATGTTGAGAATGAGGCTGAGTGCAATGATCATGGTCATGAAGACAACTGACTGACTGATAGATACCTGGCGCAGGTGTGCTGCTAGCCCATTTGACTGGTGATTGCTCGGGCGAACTGAGAAAGTCGCCGTCCGACTCGCCCTCTATTGGCGACGTCTGGATCATCATCATCATCAGAGTAGGTAAACAATTAGCACGGCTAAACTCATACTATCACAATCGATCCCCTCGTTACGTACCAATTGAGCTACAACGCCTCCGTCGTCGTACTGAGGCGGTGGCAGCGATTCGTCACCAACGTCTCCTTCTTGGTCGGTAAAATCCAGGTCGCTGTCGTTGTTTCTGAGTTCTTCTTCATTGTCGTCGCCGCTGCTGAGTGGTTCGTCAATCACGAGCGTCGTACTCTCGCGCCTGGCCGCTGAGGTGTCCCTGCTGGCGACAGACGAGCGCTTGGACGTTTGGAACTGCTCTTCAAGCTCGTTTGCACGGCGCTCGGCACGCTCTTTCTCGCGCTGGAGCTGCTGGATCGCCTCCAGGTCCTTCAGTTGCGCCTACAATACAGCCAATAACAGTAGATTAATTAGAGAGCCTAGGTCTGCGAGAAGCCCAAGACTATCGGTTAGTTAGCCCACGCACTTGTTTGAGCTTCTGGAGCTCGTCGAATACTCGTTTCTGGAATGAAACTGACTTGGCCACTGGCTCATCTTGGCCATCAGTTGTGTCATCGTGTGGTTGTGATACAGCAATGCTGCTGTAGCGTTGCTCGGGCTGACTTCTCGTGCTGACTGTCGACATCATAGAAGGATGAGTCCTCGGATCTCTTGGCTGTGACCTCGTGCGTGGTGCGCTGTTGTTGCTATAGGACTGACTCGGGCCAAGGGAATTTGATGTAGCAATTGGCGACCTCGCTGATGACCCACGACGCTGCTTGTCGGTGGCCGCAGTTGCTGAGTTGCGAAGAGAATGACTGTTGGAAGCCAAATCACGACTCGCCCCTCGCTTGCTGGGGGTTCTCGCGCTTTGAGGACGCGACCGCGACTGCCGCTGCACTTTCAGCTGCTTGATCATGCGCTCCACATTCGCAGCCTAGCGACCAGAGCCAATAATTCAAGCTGGTTGTTAGCTGAAGAGTAGAAAGAGATAGATGATAATCAGAGAGAGCTAGCGTGACTGACTCTACCTCCTGAGCCCGCTCGCGGTCGTCCAGCAGACGATAGCGACTGCTTCGTAGGCCATGATCAGTCTCTCCATCAGCAGAAACAGCATCGCTGTCGTACTCTACCGAGGCGCGACGCGAGTACCGTGAGCTCTTGGTCTTGGGCGACGCGCACGGGTTCATCCGAAACGAGCTCGTAGCGCTAAATACCATCTCGCCTCGATAGCCCACTGGATACGAATGCATGCTCTAGCATTCTAAAGAGCGAATAGATGCCCCCCATCGCTCTCGCGTGTCAAAGAGAGAAACCGACTCGCCGTCTATTTCAAGAAGCCCTCGCCTCGAGAGAGAAAAAACGAGCTTGCTGGCCGAGCAAGTGCCGAAGTCGAGAGAACTTCCGAACCACCAAGTAGTAGGAATTCGATTCGAGAACCTGCAAAGATCCGAGTCCTCGCAACAGAGCAGCAAACGTCTTGAGCATGCGGTTACTGCAGGCGGAAGCCAACACCGCGTTGCCATCGGAGGCCGCCCCCAGGAGCTCATTTCTGCTTCTGTAACCGAGCTCAGTGCTCCGAGCGCGCATGCAGTTGGCATGGCCGCTTTAAGGTGCTGACAGTTTGAGCCAATCGAGTTTGCCGCGCAGTACTTCAAAACCCGAGCACAAGCGAGATCTCAAAGAAATTATAAAGCCAAGACCCAAGACCTGAAGTCGAAGCTCGCTACTGTACATTTTATCACAACTTTCAGTCTGATTTGCCACTAAAACACCCACCCAAGCAATTGTGGCGCAAGAAAAAGAAGAGAGCTGAGAGAGCTCCACCGATCAAGTCATTCTGCAATTCATTTAACCCCCAGCACGTGCGTATTGTACACTCCCTCCGCCATGAAGACCTTTGCGCTTATCGCCGCCGAGTGCGTGCTCACGGAGATCGCGCCGGGCTTCCTCGACATCGTCGAGGACGTGTACACGTGCTCGGACGCGACCAGCTATTCGATCGTGCCGCCGTCGACCAACCCGACCGCGCAGCAGGCGGCCGACATCTGCGCTAAGTGCTCCAAGCTCGTGACCGCGGCCAAGAAGAAGACCTTCCCGACGTGCACGTTCAAGATCGATGGCGTCAACACGCCGCTCAACATCTTCTTCGAGAAGATTGTGGGCGCCTGCGTTATCGGAGGCGGCAGCTGTTGAGCGGTGGTGGTGGTAATGATAGTGGAGACAGCGAATACTGGCAGCTCTGCTAGGAATACCAGCAGCAACCGTCCCGCAGACCTGGTCGTGTCGTTTGATATATATCGGTTTATATATTGTTCACACAAATTAATAGGAAACATGTCGACTGATCTCCCAGTTCTCTCAGGAGAAGTTGTATCGCGCTCACTGGAAATTCTCGCTCAAGTGTAGATACAATGATAGGTAGAGGGGGGTAAGTTTTCGGTCATTCTGCAATTCCCTTAATCCCCAGCAGTCCCACTCGGACCGGCCGCCGCAATGGCCGTGTCCACCGACGAATACAGAGGTTCGCGGATTACGAGAGAGAGAGAAGAAACTCACGAGAGAGAGCCACTGAGCCAATTTTCTGGATGAGCTCGTGCTTTGGGGTCATCTCCATCAGCTGCACTCGTCGAAAGAGACCGAATCGCTCTCTCTCTCAATTGCGAGAAACCCCGGCTCTGGCGTTTTATCAGAGGCCATTAGGTTTTGTCAATGGGGATTTGCTCCGGTAAGAGGCGGCCGAGTCTTCAGCCGAGAGTGAGTGAGAGTGAAGGGAGCCATCGACTTCGTCGAGTCTAGCGAGCGAGCAGCTAGCTACCTACAGTGACAGACAGCAGCCAATCGCCAACCATTGAAATCCCGCAGTTGTAACAGAGATCAGTGCTCACAGCGCATACATGTACTTGAAGACGAATGGCTCACAGCCTGCTGCATTAACAAGATGGACTATCAAGTTGTCTGAAGGCCAGATGTGTCCGACATGACGTACTTCCACGCCAAGGACTACCCGTCCAACCTGCCGGCGATATGGGACAATCACTTTGGCTTCATCACCACGAACGGCAGCTTGCATGGCGGCCCCATGGTCGTGGGCGAGTGGGGCGGCAAGTACCGCTCGGTCGCCGACAAGAAGTGGCAGGACGCCTTCTCACAGTACCTCAAGAGCAAGTTGCTCGGGTGGTTCTACTGGGTTGTGAACCCGAACGCCGGCGACACCGAGGGCCTCTTGGAGGACGACTGGGTCACCCCACGCGCCGACAAGATGGACACTTTGCTCGGAGGCTTTGTCGGCTCGGCCGTGCCGTAGACCTAGCCTCGGCTTCTCAGGTTATCCTAGAGGCCCTTGCTGTAATGTACCAAGATGAGCAGTCTTCAGGTAGGTAGGTACGAGATTGATTGTACGTACGTACAACTCACTGTGTTTCAATTCATATCGCCTGGGCTTTCTGCTTACTCACTGTTCAGCCTAGGCGTCCAGCCGGCGGCCGCGGCGCTCTCCTGGCTCTTGAGGCGCACGACGCGCGCCGCCGTGTCCGCGAGGCGCTTCATGCTCGAGTACTGCGACTGCGAGAGGTCGTGCGTCTTGGTGTCGAGGCAGCAGACCGTGCCTACGACGGCCTTCGAGGCGGCGTCGATGATGGGAAAGCCGCAGTAGAACTTGATCGCATTCTCCTTGAGCGCCACGAGGTGCGCGAACCGCACGTCGGCCTCCGGGTGCGGTATGAGCAACGGGCTGGAGCTCATGATCGTGTGCTGACAAAAGCTTTCGCTGCGCGGCATGGACATCATATTGAACGCGTCGACGTTGGAGGCCAGGATCAGCTGCGTATCCTGGCCCATGATCGTCACGAGGCTCAAGGAGCAGTCGAGCTCCCGAGCGGCCAGCGTGCAGATGATGTTGAGCTCGTCGGTGGTGCCCATGGCCATGAGGTTGCCCTGTTCGATGGCGATCACACGGCGCTTCTCGTTGGATGGCACCGGGTAATCTGTGGCCACGGTACTCGGGCTCGCACTGGGTCTGTGAGCGTAGGACCGGCGGTCGCTATTCGCGAGCACGCACTGGTTGAGCGGCAGCGGCTCCAGGGGAAACCACTGGTCGAGCGCCGAGATGTACTCGTGCTCGGGGCTGTTGTCAGTGAGGATCATGGGGCTCGAGGTCGACGTTGAGTCGTTCTCTTGTTCATCGCTCAGCCGCCGGTGCTCTTCCGTCACGAGGTGCTTGATCACGGTCTTGACCGACTGCCGCTTAAGCTCCGACGAGTTGCGCAGCGCGTCTTGTAAGAACGTCGCCATAGCTTTCCCATTGGTGATACTTCCATTGCTACTGGAACTCAGCTTAGGGTCTCGTTGGACCGAGGCTCGTCCCAGGCTCTCTGAGGTCACCTCGCTGTAGTCGCAGCTCTCGACAGACTCAAGACAGCGGACACAGACGCGGATGGGCGTTGGGTCTCCCCCACGGACCTCCTTCTGCTGCAGCGACCAGTCCTTGTCGCACACAAAGTAGCCGCAGAGGTAGCACCGCTTCTTTTTCGAGAGCACATGGAGGATCTTGGTGCAGCACGTGCACCGGTCGTTGCTCGCCGCGAAGGCTCTGCGGTCTGCGAGTCGCTGGACGCCAAAGCGTCGTCTTAACACCAGGTCCGGCAGGCACCGCACGCCCTTAGCGAGGCTCATGAGACGGGACTTGGTCGCACTCGCCGACGCGTTGCCACTGCTGCGGTCGGCGCTGTCGCCGCTGAAGCTGCCGTGGAAGAGCACGTGCACGAAGCTCGTCTTGGGGATCTTCTCGACCGCGAAGCCCGCGAGCAGGTCGTGGAGCTGCGTCACGCGTCCGGGTTGCTTGACCTTGCCCGCCGTGAGCTCGCTCTCGGGCAGCGAGCTGAGCGTGAGCGTGAACGCGTCCTTGGTCGCGTCGCGCCGGAGGTACTCGAGAAAGCACCACTGCTCATTCCGCAGGAAGACGTTGGAGCGCGAGAACGCGTTCGTCTTGACGCACAGGCGCTCCGTGGGCGAGTCCTCGCTGGCTCGTGAGAAGATCGTGGTGGTGGTGGTGCTCGGAGCTCTCGCCGACAGCGGCACGCGGGCCCTGTGCACGACCGAGCCGTAGATGAACTCGTTCTTGAAGAGCGCGTGCATGACGCTGTTGTACTCGGCCTCGGACGAGCTCTGCAGGATGTGGCGTAGCTCCTGGACGCTGCAGCGCACCTCACCGACGGCCAGCACCTCGTGGGACGACGGTTGGCTGCGGCGGTGCAGTCTGCTGAACGCGCGTGGCCTCGTGAGCTCGTCCTGGTCGCCACTGGCGGCGTTGTTCTCGCGCGTGAAGAGCGCAAAGTCGTGCTTATTGAGCGCGAGTTTGCGCTTCCAGGGCGTCCACGAGGTCTGCGAGCGGTCCGTGAGCGCCTCAAAGTCGATCTGGTTGGCTGGCGAGCGCGCGCGACCCAGGAGCTGGTCGTCGTCGAGTAGCACCTTGCTGCTGGAGACACCGGTGGCGCCCATGATCGGCCCATCGAACGAGACGGGCGAGCTGCTTGCGGACTCCTCCTCCAAGGTCTCGCTGCTGCTGGTGGTCTTGGCGGCCGTGAACGCGCGGGCCCGACTGTCCCCGGAGCGCATGTGCCTGGGCGGCGCGGCGGTGCTGCCGGCAGTGGTGTTGCGTCGTCTGGGAGTGGCCATGGCGGAGGCAGCGGACGGGGCGATGCGAAGAGCTCCGTGGAGAGTTGGGGAATGAGAGGGAACGAGAGAAGAAGTGTGTGTGCTATCATGGTTATTAGTCAGTTTGGCCTTGTTGCCAACAAAACAGCTGTTGCCCCGGCATATCATGGAGTTGAATCCCGCGCCCGACTTGAATACATTTCTCGGATCTGCTGCCCTGCCTGAGTCAGGCGAGTGAGTGCGAAGTGGGCGCTGGGCGCCATCCATTTAAGACAACAACAACAGAGATGGCTCGTCAAGCACCAAGAGCTACAGTGTTACTGCACCTTCAGTCGGGTACCTAACGGACGGAATGCATGAATCCATTTGAGTGGACTGCGTGAGTGGACTGGAAGAGCTGCTGGATGGATGGATCCAACGATTTGAACGTGTATCTCAATGCAACAACCCACGCTCGCCGGTACAGGATACTGGACATACAGTCCGCCTCCGAGTCCGAGTGATTGCGGCTTGGTGTGTCTTGTGGGGAACAACGTCATTTGGGCTGGGAGACCAGTCAACAATCATACAACTGAGCGGTCACTGAGCGGTGATTCCACTGTCAAATCCTCGAGTTGGTGCTCGGAGCAGCGCGCAATCGACCCGAGAGTCCGAAGCTCCAGGTGTCGACCATCGAAATCCAGACCCCACTGTTGACAGTCGACTGCGTAAACTAAATCACACAGATGTAATGCGCACGCAGGCTTCTCACCAACACTTAAGTACTCAGCAGGCCTCGGACATGGTTGCGTTGTGAGCAGTTCGAAATCACCCCAAACGCGCTCTCATCCACTCATAACCACCGCAGTCGTGGAGTCTGTAGACGAACGAACACACCCGAAGTTTGAAGGGCGTGCAGTGGACTGACTGAGAACCCCTTGTACCGCCACACTCGCCTATAATTAGGCAGCTTCGTCGCTCTGACCCAGCAGCGTTAAATAGCTTCCTCACTCACTCGGACCCGAGGCCGTCCTATCGCTCTTGTCATTCGAGTTTTCATATACGAGAGCCTGGTTCACGAAGCTCAGCCAGCACGCGAGCGAGCGAGCATGGCGACCGCCAACATGTACGCGCTGTCGCTGCGCGGTGATGGGCGTCCACCCGAGAAGCCCCACGAGAACGGCGTGCCGTTCTTCGTGCCGCAGCTGGCCAAGGTCAAGACCAACGTCATGTGCCAGACGAACAACAAGCACCTGCTCTTCAGCTACGAAAAGACCTCCATCGGCGACATTGCCAGTGGCGGCCCCACGTCCCCCACTCACCAGCAGCAGCACCTGCCGTACCGCAAGCAGGGCGACCAGAGCTACTACACGGATGAGAACCTGCGGAAGCGGCGGCAGCTCATGGAGGACCGCAAGGTGCTCGCGGGCATCGCGCGTTTCTGGGACACATTCCCGCATATCCGCCAGGGCGCGAGTGCGATCGACGCGCGCGACTACGTGGACGTGTTCATGAAGTTCTACAAGGCGCTCGTGGCCCCGCAGGAGGTGCGTTGAGCCTATAGTGAGGAGCTCGTATGGTGGCCTTGAGGTCAAATTATGACGGGTGCTGCGATGTTGGGTTAGTTTTCTATTGGCGAGGCCAGGAAGATCGTCGAGCGGGACTGGGGGCGCGACGTGGGCGACTCGGACGCCATGGGCAAGGCGCTCTTTTTCCGCGCGCTCTTCGAAGTGGTGCGTTCGTGTGGCTGTCTATTGTGAATCTCATTAGCCCTCCGGTCTAACGGGGTGGTGTGGCTATGGCTCAGGCGGACATCTGGACGACGGGCATCAGCGCCGACGAGTACGTCTCGTTCCTCCACAAGCTCTTCAGCCGCGTGACGATGAAGATCCAGGACCAAAAGACCTTGCTCTGGGTCACGGTCTTCGCGGAACTCGACAAGATCCGGTCCTTCGCCGAGCCCAAGGAGTCGATCCAGACCGTCACGGCCGCAGTGCTAGCCTCAGCAGCTGCAGCAGGAGCCATCACAACGAACCAGGACCAGGAGAGCGCTCTCCTGGTCTCCAAAGCTAGCACTTTGAGTAAAAGCAGCAGCTCAGAGCCAGGATCTGATCCGACTGGCCCAGGCACGTCAGCAAAGCCTCGACCGCCACTGCTGAAGAAGAAGACTCTGTCCTCGGATACTGTGCTCGCTGGTGGAGCTGGTCCCACGATCCCAACTGGCGTCTCGTTCAGGCGCCTTCCAGAGCTCTCCATCTCGACAAGCGGGGAGCCTGTGGTGAGTGGGGACTCGCAGAGCAAGTCGACGACGAAAGACGAGGTGCAGGGACAACAGAGCTTCCGACTGGGCGACACTATTACCAGTACGAGTGGCGCCAGTAACAGCAGAGGCGATGGCGTAAACCTGCGATCCCCGAATCCAAAGTTGACCCTCACTGGGGACAACAACATCAGTACTGAAGGCAGCAGCACAACCAGTAGTGCCTTGGCCAGTCCCGGTCCGATCACATATCGGCAGAGCCGATTCACGCGGACAGGATCGCTCAAGAGCGACCTCAACAGCCCCTCGAGACGCTCAGCACCGGGCGAATCCGGCAAAGAGGCGGCCTCTGGCAGCAACGCGTCTCGCCCCGTAGCCTCCGACCTGCCCCCGCAGCCGGTGCGCCTCGCGATGCCCAGCATCTACCTCAGTCCGGACCTGACCGAGTCCCCCCAGGCCACGTACCGAGCAGCACGGAGGCGCATCCGCGAGAGCTCCAAGCTCGCACAGAGACTACGCCGCATCACCTTTTAGATCGTGGATTGCTGCTATCATACGACCGGTGGGATACTTAGTTTCGATGCCGAGTGGGGAGGCTTAACTCACAGGCTTTAGAGAGAGAAAACGAGCGATAGAGAGAGTTGGTTGGTGCGCTCTAGCAGACGAAGTATAGGAAACTTTATACAATGCTGGTTGGTTGATTCAGCGAGCGACGGAGCGCATTGCACTGTGCGCTTGTGAACTCGGATGCGAACTTCAACTTGCGGCTCAGGAACGATGGCGTGGACATACTGAGTCGCATTGTATTAGCACCAGCAGTCGTCCTGGTCGTCGATGGACCAGTGGGAGATGAAGACGGTAGTTAGTGGAGACCCAGAGTTCGAGCCAGAGCCTGGGCTGATACTGCAAAGTACTCAGCAACCATCTCGAAGCCGATTCCATGATACTGTAGCTGAATGTTCTTGAAAGCGGTGCAGATTGAATTCAATTTAGGTTGTGCACATTGTATTGTATAATGTGCCTGTAGCCACGACCAAACGTCCATCCACAGTGCGTTCAATTCAATTAAAAAATGCAGTGTCTTGAAGCAATACATTATTGCCCTTGCTGTGCATGTGACACAACACTAATTGTTATGGAGCACTGCTCAATTCATTTCCAATTAATTGATAAGTACATAATATACTGCACATCCCTGCTCTGTAAGGCCCTGGGCGCTGTTGAGACCACCGACGATCTCGCAGTGATTCAGCCGGTACTGTATTGGCACCACCAGCTCCAGCCTGATGGACGCCACTGATCGTACTCGTAGCAATAATGGCACTGCTCTAATGGTACCGTGTGGCGCTGCTGGGTGCGCGGTCGGGGTACTCCATAGCGAACTCGTTGCAGTCGAAGAGGTTTTGCACGGCCGACACGACGCTCTCGTCCACGAGTTTTCTTGAAGGTGCTCTCGCGCTTGGCGAACACAGTCGAGCGACGAGCTTGGGCGCTACGTTCGTCTGCTGCTGTTGTTGTTGCGAGTCTGAGGCTGCGGCTGTATAGTGAGCTGGGGACGCACCTTGCCGGCACGCTCTTCAGCGATCGGGGCCGAGACGTCGAACGAACCGCGGGCGCCGTGTGTGGCGACCTCGTCGGTTTGCATGGATATGCGCGTGCGCTCGTGCGACCAGAACGTCATCACTACTGGTTGGACATGCAGCAGTTGATCGCAGGGTGACAGAAGAGCGACAGCTAGTTAGTTATCAGCGGCGGACACACCTGGGACACCATGGATGGAACTTGCATCTGCCGATCGCCATTGCTAGGTTGACGGCGTCTTCGAGCGACTTGCAACCCTCTTGAAGTTTGTCCTTTGCGTCGCCGGACAAGCAACGTTCTCGTGGCTTGTGAGGTGGGCGGTTCAAGTGAGACTCCCACTCCCTCTCATTCTTTTGCTCTCACCTCGTGCATAAACGCCAAGAGACCAGCAACACTCATCATGCCCACACATACAAGCCACCTAGGCCAACATTTGGCCTCAAGCGCACACTCCAAGCGACACGCGAGTCATAAGACGCTCGCAATGAGTGGTCTCGGCGGCATGTGTTTGTTTGTTTGCTTGGACTGCGCTCTTCGTAGTGAGAGGCTTAAAGTATCTATTCTTGCTTAGTGCCTTGCACCAGCTCATAATTGATTGACAAGCAGTCGTCTACAGAGGGGAGGTCCAGCGCTCTTCGTTTACATGTGTGGGTGCAGCTAAAACAGCCGATATCTCGACTCCCAAAACCTTATTCTATCAGGTAATTGCACTAAACTATTGATATTCATTAAACAGAGGTATGGTAAATTAACAAACAGATCAATTATTACTTCAATATATCCCTTCATCATATCCATAACCTGTTAAAAGGCAGAAAAAACCTCCCTAGAAACCCAATCTGAGAACCAGTCTTGCCAATCAACACATAGGTGATGGGCATCATCAACATTGTTTCGTACTTAGCTGGAGAGTCGCTTTTGTTCTCTCCATTGTTTTTGCGTCATTCCCGGCCATGTTCTTTGCCGGCCGCGTGGCGCCGCCCGCCAGCAGCCGAGTGCTCATTCGGCGACTCCCCCCGTCCTGGACGCACCAGCTCTCGCTCTCCACCGCCCCCTCCTCCCAGTCAGTACTTAATACAGCAGCCATGAAGGCGTTCCCGACGGCGTCGCTCCTGCCGAAAGAGGAGACGCTCGCGAGCAAGTTTCTCGAGCTCTACCCGACGTACGACGGCCGCAACGCCGTGGTCGCGATCTTCGATACGGGCGTGGACCCGGGGGCCATCGGCCTGCAGACCACGCCCGACGGCCGCCCCAAGGTCATCGACATCATCGACGCCACGGGCGCTGGCGACGTGGACACGTCCACGGTGCTCACGTCGCAGGACGGCGGCAAGACGCTCGCGCTCGCGAATGGCAAGATGCTGACGCTCAACCCGCTCTGGAAGCCTAGCGCGGACGGCAAGTACCACGTCGGCACGGTCGCGGCCTTCCACTTGTACCCCGGCCAGCTCGTCACACGCGTGAAGAAGGAGCGCAAGGAGAAGTTCGACATCGCGCAGCGTGACGCGGTCAACGACGTACAGAGCGCGCTCGCCGCGTGGGCCAAGGCCAACGCGGCCACGACCAACGACCAGAAGCAACTGCGCGTCAAGAAAGACCTGCTCGCGCGTCTGGCGCTGCTCGACGAGCTCAGCAAGAGCTACGAGGACCCGGGGCCGATCTACGACGTGGTCGTGTTCTTCGACGGCGAGCACTGGCGCGCCGCCGTGGACGCGAACGAGAGCGGCGACTTTGCCGGCGTCAGTGCGCTCACCAACTACAAGATCGAGCACGAGTACGCGACGTTTAGCGCCGAGTCGCAGCTCAACTATGCGCTCAACATCTACGACGAGGGCAACACGCTGAGCATCGTGAACGACGTGGGCGCCCACGGCACCCACGTCGCGGGCATCGTTGCCGCCTACCATCCGGACCAGCCCGAGTGCAATGGCGTGGCACCGGGCGCGCAGATCATTGCGGTCAAGATCGGCGACGGCCGCCTCGGCAGCATGGAGACCACGACGGCGCTCTCGCGCGCGATCCTCGCGATCATCGAGGCCAAGGCCGACGTCGTCAACATGAGCTACGGCGAGTACGCGTCGGAGCACAACTACGGCCGCATCGTGGAGCTCGCAAACGAGCTCGTGGACCAGCACAACGTGACGTTCGTGACGAGCGCCGGGAACAACGGGCCTGCGCTCGGCACGGTCGGCGCGCCCGGCGGCACATCGTCCAGCATGATCGGCGTCGGCGCGTACGTGTCGCCCAAGATGATGGACGCCGAGTACATCATGCGCGAGAACGACCTCGCGGGCATCACGTACACGTGGTCGTCGCGCGGGCCGACGTTCGACGGCGACATGGGCGTCGACATCTGCGCGCCGGGTGCGGCCATCGCGCCTGTGCCCAACTGGACGCTCAACAAGAAGCAGCTCATGAACGGCACGTCCATGTCGTCGCCCAACTGCGCGGGCAACATCGCGCTGCTCGTCAGCGCGCTTAAGGACAGGAAGATCGCGTACACACCGCACTCGATCAAGCGCGCGCTCGAGAAGACCGCCGTGAAGCTCCCGAACGTCGAGGTCTTCGCGCAGGGCAAGGGTCTGATCCAGGTGCTGCCGGCCTTTGAGTTCTTGGAGAGCAACGCCAACACGTTCGACGGCTCCAAGCAGTTCCCACTGCACTACGCGATCAAGACGTCGTCGGGCATCGACGGCAAGGGTCGCGGCGTCTACTTGCGCGACGCCGTGGACTTTGTGCACGAGAGCACGGAGGTGAACGTCACGGTCTCGCCCGTGTTCCACAAACTCGCGGCCCAGGAGGACAAGGTCAAGTTCGAGCTCCACCTCAAGCTCGTGCCGTCGGCGCGCTGGATCGACGTGGGCCGCAACCTGGCGCTCATGCACGAAGGCCGCGGCTTCAAGGTACTGCTGAACACCAAGAACCTGCCCGCGGGCGTAAGCGTCGGTGAGATCACGGCCTACGACGCGAACAACGAGAGCCGCGGGCCCGTGTTCAAGATCCCCGTGACGGTCATCAAGCCTGAGGAAGTTGTTTCGTCGTCCGTGGTGACGTACCGCAAGGCGCTGCAGCCGGGCGACATCTCGCGCCGTTTCTTCACGCCGCCGACGGGCGCGACCTGGGCCGACGTGATCCTCTCGCGCGCGTCGTCCACGAGCGAGGGCGAGCGCGAGCAGGACTCGAACGCGGCCGGCAAGCTCTTCATGTTCCACGTGATGCAGTTCCAGCCGTTCGTGCGCCAGAGCAAGTCGTCGTTCCAAAAGGCGTTCTTCCTGCGCCCAGGTGAGGAGATCGCGTACAGCTTCGACCTGCTGGGCGGCCTCACGGCCGAGTTCTGCCTCGCACAGTTCTGGAGCGCACTGGGCGACTCGGTCGTGAACGTCGAGGTGCGCTTCCACGGCATCGTGCCGGACCAGCAGCAGATCGCGGTCGCGGGCGGCGAGGAGTCGCACAAGGTGCTGCTCTTGAGCACGGTCGAGAAGGAGACGATCGCGCCGAGCGTGAGCTTCAACAAGTGGACACAGCGCATCCGCCCCAAGACGGCCGAGATCTCGCCACTGAGCTCCAGTCGCGACCAGTTCCCGGACAAGCGCCAGGTGTACCAGCTCGTGCTCACGTACCCGTTCACGACCAAGGAGGCTGGCAAGGTCATCCCGCGTCTGCCACTGCTCAACGGCCGCCTGTACGAGTCACCCTTCGAGTCGCAGCTCTCCATGATCTTCGACGACAAGAAGCAGTACCTGGGCACGTCGGACTCGTACGGCGACGCCGTCGCGGTCAAGAAGGGATCGTACGTCGTGCACACCCAAGTGCGTCACGAGGACATCAGCAAGCTCGAGAAGCTCAAGCAGATGGTGCTCTTGCTCGAGCACGACGTGAAGGAGATCTCGGCGTCCGTGTTTGCGCACCAGGACGACGTCGCCCTCGGCGGCAAGTCGCTGGACGCCAAGGCGCTGCCGGTGAACACGTACATCCCCGTGTTCGTGGGCGAGCCGGGCTTCGACAAGCTCCCAGCGGGCCACGCGCCAGGCGACCTGCTCACGGGCAAGATTTACTTTGGCAAGAAGAACGGCAACATCAAGGGCAGCGGCCGTCGCCCCGCCGGCTTTGACATCTCGTACGTCATTCCTCCAGCGCCGACGCCAACTAAGGACCCGGAGCCAGAGGAGTCAAAGGACGAGCGCGACGAGGAAGAGCTCGCGAACGAGGCCGTGCGCGACCTGCTGCTCGCGCGCGTGACCAAGTTGGCCGGCAAGAAGGAATTCTTGCCCGCGTGGGAGCGTCTCTCAGCGCAGTTCCCAACGCACCTGGGTGTGGTTCAGGCCAAGCTGCACCACCTGGACGCCGACAGCGAGCGCCTCAACTCGCTCGCGGAGGTCGTCGCGGCGGCCGACGACGTGCTTAAGCTCATCAAGCAGGACGAACTCGCGCTCTTCTTTGGCACGCGCTCGGTGCCTGGCGACCAGCCTGCCGCGCAGAAGAAGCGGCAGAAGGAGAAGGAGAAGGAAAAGGAGATCCTCGTGGACGCGCTGAACCGCAAGGCGCGCGCATTGGGCGACGCGCAGAACAAGTGGGATGCGTTCGCGCAGACCTTTGCCACGCTCCAGAAGTGGGCCGATGTCGAGACGAACGCGTTCTTGCTCGTGAACCTGCTGCAAGACCGCCACAACGACGCCCCGGGGCTCGCGCTGCAGCGTCTGCGCAAGGTCGCGGACCTCGACATGGCTGAGAAGGAGAAGATTGGCGTGAACGACGACAAGGTCCAGAAGGAGCTGCTCGCGACGCTCGACGCGCTCCAGTGGGCACACTGGAGCGGCGTGGAGACGCAGTGGCACCGCCGCCGCACGCCCGCGTCCTACCGCAAGTTCTAAGCGCGGTAGCCCCCCCCCCCTCCCTGGCCGTGTGTTGTTCCTAGCTGTGCCAATCAATCTTTCTTCACGTGTGCGTTACCAGCCGTGTCCAGTCAATGAGGAGCAACACAAAGTGCACGCAATAGCAGCACATTATGGATTTTCTTCGCTTCGTCTCGCTCGCTCGCTGCGGTTTCCCTCGTCCAGGCTCTCTCGTGTATTTATATTCCCGCCAGGCAAAGTGTGCAGTTGTAACCCCTCGGACTCGCGTTTCTCCTTTGTGCCCAGCTTCTCTCTCGCAAGAGCCCACTCACTACCAGAGATCACGAATCTATTCGTAGCTCATACTCAATCGTTTCCGCCATCACACGCACACAAGCCTCAACTGCCGCCTCCCCGCTCTCACCTCGGCGCATTTGGTGATCGGACGAAGTCTGGCGTCTCGAGGCTCTTTCTCTCGCAAGCCATGAGAGGAGGCGGGCAACTGACGCCGGGGGCGACGAGCGGCTCGCGTTTCTATGGCAGTAACGAAGGCCAGCAGCCGCAGTTCCAGGTGCGAACGCCCGTGGTGTCCGTCTACAACAACTCGTACAACATCTCGACTCTCGCGAACTCCAACCTCGGTGACAACAACAACAACTACAGTAGCGCTGGGTATGATATCGCGCCAATGGGCTCAGTCTGGACTGCAGACGAGCACCGACGGTTCCTCGACGGGCTCGAAGAATTCGGCGGCAGCGTCGGCGGCGGAGGCCACCAGAGCCAAGGCCAGGCCATGACGAGGGCGCAGAACGCCTGGCAGTCGATCGCTGCGGTCGTGCGCACGCGGTCGCTCCAGGAGGTCAAGATGCACGCCAACAGGTACTTTCTCGAGCTCCAGCTGGTGAACTCGCAGAAGCGCAAGGAGCACTTGGCGATGCAGACGATCGACTCGCGCTGGACGCTCGAGGAAGACGCGCTCTTTGAGCACTTGCTCGCCTCCCATGTGGGCAGGGGCGACGCGGTGTGCTACGCGTGGGAGCAGATCGCCGCCAAGATCCCCAACAAGACGCCGCGCGATGTCCAGGAGCGCTACCACAAGCTCTGCTACGATATCGCGCGCATTGAAGCTGGGCACCACGTCATGATGAGCTATGGACGGTTCTCTTGCGGCAGCAGCAAGGCGTCCAACAGTGGTGGTGCTGGAGCTGTCCACCCAGGCTCGAGTTATTCAATGACAGCTGGTATGGACCAGCAGCAGCAGCATGATAACCCAGGCGACTCGGCCCAGGGGCCATGCGACTGTGTCGTAACGCTGACAGCCGCAGAAGAAGAGCTTCTGATGCAAGCGCTCGAGCAGGTGCCCGTGTCGCCCGACGCCCCACCCCAGGTGCTCACGAGCATCGCGACGGCCATGGCGGCGATCATCAACTCGAAGAACAAGAGGCCGCCACAGCGCTCGCAGACTCTGTTCACGCTTGAAGAGGCTCGGTCCGTGTTTAACCAGCTCATCAACAACCAGAACAGCCACCAGCAACAACAGCAGCAGCAGTACATTGACCCTCGCACAATCCTCGAGGAGATTGTGATGAAGCTCAGACTGCAGCCTCGCGACCAGGATCCACCTCCAACTAGGACCTCTGGACTGGACCAGAAGCTCAAGCCTCTGGCGACAGCGGGACTTGCGTTCACAGACGACGACGAAGGACTGCTCACGCCTAGGATTTACCAGGCCTCCGTGCACTTTGCGGAGGCGAAGAGCGACTTCTCGCAGCGTGGCGCCGTCGCTGAAGACCTCTTGAGCTTCCGAGCAGCTTCGAGTCGTCAGGGTGGTGGCGGTGGTGGTGGGACTTTGACTTTGCACTCTGGCGGGGTGAGACAGCCGCTGTTCTCACCACCCAGCCACAGCAGCTCGTTCTCGCCCATGCCACCTCCATCACCGTACTCGCATCATTTCTCTTCGTCCTACACGCCTCGAGATTCCCGCAGTAGCAGCCCAGGTGACCAGTACAACGCCTCTGGTGGTCCTCGGGATGGCGGCAGGAAGAAAGAGAGAGCTGCCGCACCATCATCGACATCAGCCTACCAAGGCGACTTGGAGGACTACTGAGTGGAGAGAGAGCATCATGAAGAAATCAAGTTTTGAGTAGCGAATGTATAGCTGACATATTATCCATTCATGCATGCGGTCTGGCGGTATCTATCTATCGGCAACACTGCTTCATCCTTCCACTCCTCTCTATCATCAGCACACATAGCAGGCAGTTGGTGGCGGCGATGCAACCTCAAAGTTCACCGGCGTCACACCAATCAGCGTGCGTCGTGTGGCTACAGAGACAGAAGCTCTCGCTTAGGCGCTCTCTCGGACGTACACCTTGATCGCGGCCTGCAGTGCGCTGTCGATCGCTTGCCAGGTCTCCTCGGCGTCCTCGAGGCCGATGGAGATGCGGATGAGGTTGCGGTCCACGCCGCAGGACTCGACAAAGTCCAGCTCATTGTAGTGCGCAAGCAGCGTGTACGGGCAGCACATGTTGAAATTTGTGCCGAGACTCGGGCCCTTGGCGATGTTCACCGCGTCGTAGAACGCCGTGGCGACGGGAAGGCCGCCCTTGAGCACAATCGACATTAGCGGACCAAACTGGGGCGTGCTGTTGGCGTTGGCCAGGAACTTGGTGAACTGCACCGGGTCTTCCTGGAGCTCGGGGTAGAAAATGTTCTTGACCAGTGGGTGCGCGTGCAGTCGCTGGGCGATGACGCTCGCCGAGCTGTTGACCCTGGCCAGACGCGTGAGCACGTCGCTCGAGGCTTCCAGCAGCACCTTGGCGTCTTCCTCCATGATGAATGCGTCCTCAGCAACGATGTTCTGCTTGAGTGTGTTGTAGAACGGACCCGCTGGGTTGAGTACGATGCTGCCACCCATGATGTCGCACGTGCCGCTGAAAATCTTGGAGAGACTCGTCGTGACAATGTCGGCCCCGAAGCCGTCGTGGCCCATCACGTTGACGTTGTACGAGCCGATGGTGTCGTCCACTACGAGAACCGTGCCGTTCTCGTGCGCGAGGCTTGCGAGGCGAGTCAGGTCGGGCGTCGAGAGCAGCGGGTTGCCTGGGAACTCGGTGAAGACGCCGAAGATCGGCTCGCGTTTGAGGATCGCCTCCACCTCCAGCAACTCCTTCTCGCCACAGACTGGGAAGAAATACACGCCTTTGGCACACCACTCGACGCGCGAGAGGATCTTGAGCGTGTCGACGTATGGGAAGCCAAACAGGATGCTCTTGGCGTCCGGGCGGATCTTGCTGGCCAAACGCACGCTCGCAAAAATCGCGCCCATGCCCGTCGGGTACACAAACACGCTCGCGCTGGCGTCATCTTCGTCACTGTTGCTATCGCCCAGGTAGAGCGCCGCGATGCGTTTGTGCAGCTGCTTGTGGGTCGCCGTGCGGTTCGCTGTCAGTCGTGGTGCAAAGATCGTGGCCGCGATCGTCGGCGTCTCATCGTTGAGCACCTCGAGCACGAGCTCCGCGTGGCGCGAGGATACGATCTCGCCCGAGTGCTGCCAGAACTGCTTCGCCGTGGCCGAGAGCCGACTTGGGTAGCGCACGACCCACACGATGTTGCGCACACCCGAGATCTCCACATCGCCATCATCTTCCGCAGCAGAGATGTCCGCGAGCGTTCGGTCGTTCTTGGCGCTCGCGATGAGAAAAGACTGCAG
>JAASFY010000405.1:0-23739 GCA_023334035.1 Globisporangium okanoganense
ATGCTTTCCTCTGTTCTTATCTTTATCGTGTGGTGTAATCCATGCATAGATCAGATCTACAGAACCTATTTAGAATCGTATCTGAAAAAATATCGTGGTCAGAATTTTTTGGATGCCTCATCCCATGTGTCCGGGACAATATATACTTTTGGACCGCGCATCCGATGCCCAAAAGTATACAAAATCCAAGTCACGGAGGACCAAGCTATTTGTGTTTTTTTGTACTATTATGGATGCGGCCCAAAGGAAACTTATGTACCACTTGTGAAGCATACGTTGCTCCAACACGAATTACACCACATCACACCAGACCAACGGCCAGTTCAAGAATAGCACAACTTCCGAAGTGGCGTGAATTGATTAGCATGCGCGCGTCGCAGATTTTTATATAGGTCCTTCCGCTAATGCTGTTTAATGTAGGACATCTAAATATAGGTCCTTCTGATGATGTTTAATGTTGGACGAATCAGTGCTGAAAAATTCGAATAGCCTTGCTTAATGCCACAATATGTCACTACAGCGCCATACATAAACATGCACAAAAGTACTCTTGTGGGGATGGTCAGCGAACACCCATTAAATACGGTACCGAACGAAACTACTTTACATTTCATAAAATTCAAGAAAACGCTTTGAACTTGGAATCAGAACTGGTGTCCATGCCGAGTTTGTGAAAAAAATTAAATCGAATAATCGTCAGCTCGAACACCGCAGGAAGATATGAAGATGCTGGAGATCAATACTGTACTGAGAAAGAGGTCGAGTCGTGTGGACTGGACCTCTCTCGAGAGCTTTCGTGTGGACTGAACTCTGGAGAGAGCTCTTGTCCAGGTCGATCTTGTCCTCGGGTTCTCGAGCTCTTGTGAACTCATTCTCCAATCCGCCCGCCGCCCCACAAGCTCCGCTCAAGCTCCAAGCTCCCTTTCTTCCTCCAAGTTTCCTCGTTCTTGCTCCCTCATCATGTGGCAGGCAGTACCGTGCCATTGATGGTGACGGTCCGCGAACTGCCCCTCCTTCGAGTCCTCTCGCATTGGCGGCAGCAAGACTGCTCCACGCGCGCCGCTCAGTGGAATACGCGCTCTTCTTTCCGAGTGAAGCCTCATTGGACGAGCTCGTGAGACTGCTTTGCGTGACGCGCGAGTCCATGGACATCGCTGTCTACGTCATCACGAGTCATTTGCTGGTCGCGGCCATCCTGGCTGCGCATCGCCGTGGCGTTCGTGTGCGTGTCGTGTGTGACACCGGCGAGCTAAACAGCCAGTACTGCCTTTTCCAATGATCGACACGAGGGGGGAACTTGAGGTTTCTTATTGCTTCCAGCAGATCCAGGAGTGGGGTGGCGGGTCATCAATCAGTTGCTGGCTTGGTGGCAGAACTAACAATGGGCAAAGGCAAAAGCAAAAGCTAGATAAGACTGGCTGCTCTACGATGACTGGTTGCTCTTCGTCCATCAGGAAAAGCCGGCTTCCTCTACTCCTATCGTCTCATCGTGGAAGTCAAACACGTCCACCTCCTCGTGGCGGAGGGATTGAAGTGCGCACAGCCGGCACAACGCACGGGTCCATGCACCACAAGTACACTGTACTCGACGGATCGACTGTGCTGACCGGCCCGATCAACTGGTCGCTCAGCAGAGTGGACCGCAACCACGAAAACCTGATTGTGCGCACTGGTGGTCCGCTCCCAGTGGAGTTCCAGACGAATTTCTTGTCTCTTTGGCACCTTTGGAGCCGCGAATGGGAGCCACCTGCCACGCGCACACCGGCGCGCCGCTTTGGGTTTTAAACGGCTGTGCCAACGGGTTATTTTTTTATTTCTTCCTTGTGCTTAGTTGTTTTGCTTACTTTCATCATGACCTCATAACCCAATCAATCCAAGTTTTGTATTTGCATTTCATTCGAGTTTCATCTTTCATAATACATGGTGCGCTCGAGCTGTTGTTCAGAATCCATGGGCTGGAGCTGTTGGCGTCCCATGTCCACGATCGTCTGCGTCGGGTCGCCCTCGTCGTCCTCGTCACCATCAGCTTATTCTGTTATGTGCTCGTCATGTTGAGCTGGTGGTCGGCCGGGCTTGTCCGAAGTTTTGCGCTTGCTGCTGCCGCCCTCGGGCGCGGCCGCTGAAGCCAAAGCCGGCTGTCCTGGCATGCTGTTTGCTGGCTTGTTCCTTGGCGACGAGGTTATCTCTGGCGATGCTGGCGGCGTGTTCTGCACTGCCAGCTCAATGCAGAGAGGGGCAAGCAGTCGTTTCACGAGCTTTTGAAATGTAAGTACGCCAGAGGTATGAGATCAGAATCTCTGACGTACTGACTGCGCACAAGTTCTTCCTAAGTATCCGGAGCTTGGAAGCCGCCGCCAACAGCGACCTCGTGTCGCCAGTGGCGTCACGCGCGCAAGGTCGCGCTCCAAGAACTCTACAGTTCGGACAAGAGCTGTCGTCACTCGCAGGTAAACGCTGCTTTTACAGTCCATGAAGAACGCCGCTGCTGTGCCTGATTGGGCAGCGTATTCTGGGTCGGTGCGACCTATTTCCGGCGCTGCGTGCTGGCCGCACTTGAGGCCGTGTTCTGTAAATATGGAGGCGCCACACGAGTGTCTTTAGCAACACGCACGCTTGCTGCGTCCAGAAAGCCCCTCCTCATGGGGTGCGCCGCGTCCATCGCCGGCGGCCGCCGCAGCAACCCGTCGATCGTGGGACCGGACCCACAGATTCTCCAGATTATGCCCCAAGACGCTGCCGCTAGTGGCCAAGAGCCGACCCCTAGAGTTGGCTCGGGACGCCGCCTGACCATGAAGCACACGCCCAACCTGGATAACGAACCGGCGCAGCGGCTCCAGTCGTTCGTGCTCGAGATGTCCAAGAACGGCAGGCTCGAGCTCACCTCGATCGTCTCACGCGAGGGCTCGAGCCAAGATACCGGCACGCTCACCAAGCAGCAGATCCCGAGCCTGCAGCAGATCCCGGGCGTGGTCTTTGGCATGGCCAAGCTGCTGGAGCTCAACCTGCGCTGCAACCAGATCAGCACGATCCCCAAGGAGATCGCGCTGCTGCGGGCGCTCGAAGTGCTGATCGTGTCCGAGAACCAGCTGAGCGAGCTGCCGCGCGAGATCGTGGAGCTCAAGCGGCTCAAGACGCTCGACGTGGCCGAGAACCACATCAAGCGCCTGCCGGACGACATTGGCAGCCTCACGAAGCTCGAGACGCTGCGCGCGAACCGGAATCGCCTCGTGGCACTACCCAACTCGATCAAGAAGTGCACGCGCCTGAAAGTCGTCAACCTTTACAACAACATCCTCATGACGCTGGGCGACGGCATCAGTGAGCTCTGCGAGCTCGAGGAGCTCAACGTGAGTAACAACTTGCTCGTGTTCTTCCCCGAGGTCAAGCGCTGGAAGAACCTCAAGCGGCTCTACCTGCAGGTGAACAAGCTCGCGACGCTGCCGAACCTCGACGCGCTCTGCAACCTCGAGCTCTTCACGGTCCAGCAGAACGGACTTAGGGCGTTCCCGAGCATGGACAACCTTGTGCACCTCAAGAAGATCGACGCCAACACGAACCAGATCACGAGCATCCCGCCGTGCTTTGAGCACATGTCGTCGCTCGTGCACCTGAGCATGAGGAAGAACCTGGTGACGCTCCTCCCGGCGTTCCTCTGTCGCTGCAAGTGCCTCGAGATCCTCGACTTTGGCGACAACCCGCTCCTGCCGCCGCTGCCAGTCGACCTCGCTACGCTGCCCAACCTCAAGACGTTCCTGATCGACGGCTCGCGGGTCACCAGCGTGCCCATCGAACTTATGGCGCTGCGCCACGTCACGCGCGTGAACTTGGGCAACTGCCTACAGATGGACGACCAGGAGACGTGCGAGGTCGTGATGGAGCTGCGGAGTAGCTGCGCGCAGAACGGCGGGTGGCTCAAGACGGGCTAGCGAGTTGGGTGGCGAGTTGGTGAGGGGCCTGGCCTGCTGGAGTCAATTCGAGAGAGAGGATGAGGCGCAATTTTGGTGCAGCAAGAGTCTGGATGATGGCGTAGGCACATGCGACAACAACCGAGACTCTTGTGAACGAATACACGTTATTTAAGATGGGCGTCTCTTGCCGCCAGAGGCCTGCTTCGGTCTCACTCTCGTGGTGACTTACGAAAGCTGAGAGAAATCTGAAACCACGAGCTGCTCACGCTTCGCGTTCATCGCTTCAGCAGATTGCTGGCGAACGAGAATACTCCCCCCTCGTTCTTCCTACCATTGTAAAAGTCGTCGTGATCTGCAGCGTTCATCTCTTGCGGCCAACAGCAAGCACCAGCAGGAACGTTAGAAGCAGCCGGCCCACGTGTATCTTGTAGAGAGGAATGCTGTTCTTCTCGCTCGCGGGCACAAACGTCGAAATCGTTGCACAGAGCACCGATCAGGAGCTGAACGAGAAGATAAACACTTTGGCGTACTGCAGGAGCCTAAAAATTCCATCCAGAGAGCAAGCAGCATTGTCGATGGCACCAGTTTCAATGTTCAACCTCACTGAAGATGAAGCGCTCTGATTGAATCTCGCTTGGCTCAATGAACCACCGGATTCTGCGGTTATCCTTCGGGCTCGTGTCGCAATAGCACAGCAGTCTTTGTTAGCTTTTTGCCATCGCGAAGTCTTGCCTGACTGGAACATTTTGATTGTACTTTGTCGATTCTGGAGTGCCGCTAGTTTCTTTCCGACAGTTTTGTTGAGCAAGTCGATCAGTTGCTGAGCATGCTCGCTCGAGCTCGTTGGTGGTGGCGAAGTGCATCGCATGTGCGTGGACTTGCGTCTTGAGTCCCAGTGCGGAAGCAAGTGCAACTTGCCGAAACGATAATCTATGGCTTATCGCCCAAGCTTGAGAGAACAAAAACACACATTCTTGTGCCGATTTACGTGAGTGATGATGGATTGCGGTGCCGGTTTTAAATGAAAATATCGGTTTTATCTGGTCTCAAGAAGGGAAAAACAACCAAGCAGGTCAGATAGAGAGAACCGAAGAAGCGGAAGCGCGCACACGAGGCGAAACCAGAGCCGCACGCAGGAGGACGAGACGCCCACGACAGCCATGTACGCCAACAACGTGAGCAACTTGGACCAGATCCTCTCGTCGCTGCAGTGCTATGTGGTACGTACACGTCGCGACATGCACGCCCCCCTCCGTCGCTTTCCGCTTGGAAGACGGATGAATGAAATCGGTCGTCACGCCACCACTGGGTGTACTTCATTCGCTGACTTGGGTATCGATACGTGTGCGCGTGATTATGCTTCGTTGTGTATAGCAAAGCTCGCGAGTGCGTGGTGACGTGTATCAGCTGCTTCGACAGATCCCGTCGCTTCAGCCAAACTGTGGCATGTTTGGTGCGTTTGCGTCCCATTGCTTTGTGTGTTTGAGCGCTGTGATCGAATTAAAGATCGCTTTTCTGCAAGCGAGTCGTGCACGGTGACGGAGTGTTCACTTCGTGTCTGTACCTGCATTCTATAGCGCACAACGATGGCACCATGAGCACGCTGCTCAACCTGGAAGGCACGATCCCGATTTTCTATCGTGGCAACCAGTACAACATCCCCGTGGAGTTTTGGGTTGTTGAAGCGTACCCCATGTCGCCGCCCGTGTGTTTTGTGCGCCCCACTCCCGGTAAGGCATTGTACAAGCGTTGCTGCGTTGTTTTGCCTTGACTCGAGCTGATCTGTGCGACTTGCGTTTGCCATAGATATGATGGTGAAACCAGGACACCCGCATGTCACGAGCGACGGGTTCGTGAAGATCCCGTACACGTCAGATTGGCGACAGGTGGGCATTTGTTGTATAGTTCCAGCCGAATGCACAGTGCAATCCCTAACGTTAAGCCTGTTTCTGATTGTGCTGCTCTTCAGGACTTTACGCTCGTGGAGCTTGTCGCGCACATGTGCTCGATCTTTGGAAACATGCCACCGGTGTTTCGCAGACCCGCGCACATGATGCCGCAGTATTCACAGCCGGCTTACAACCTGAACGCTTCACCCGCGGGCTACCAGCAGCAGCAGCAACAGCAGTCGAACGTGTCCTCGTACCCAGCAGGACAGTTCCAATCCTATGCCGCTCAGAATGACGCAGATACATCGCTCTTCGGGAACCCCCAGTACGCCAACAGAGGTAGCACGACCGCTTCTGTTCGTGTCGAAGATCGCAGCGTGGCGCTGAAAGTCGAGATCACATCAAAGATTCAGCAGGAGCTTGAGAGGATGTTCAGCCGAATTCGAGGTGCATTTTGCTCAACAAAGCTGCGTTGTATGTTTATAAGTTGTTGTACACGACTGACTGAACTCTACTTTGGTGGCACAGACGACATCGACCTGCAGTTTGAGCACCAGCTTCAGCTGACGCAGTCCAGAGAGAACGTCGAGCGAGGGCTCCAATCGCTGGAGTTTCTGCGCGACGACCTCGTTCGGGCGAAGGGGGTCATTGACACCCAGGATCAGGAGGTCGGCGCATGGCTAGAGGAGCACGAGTCAAAGGTTCGTCAATGGGACTGCTGCTGAATTTGTTTCACCTTTGCAGTCAATGCTCACCTACTTCCTTTTCCGAAACATGTTTTCTTACAGGAGATTATGGATCCAGACACCATTCTGGTCGAGGGCGACGGACTTTCGAAGCAGTACGTCACTCATCGGTGCTCCAAAGTGATTGCTGGTAATTAATAACTGCTGTGCGTGGTTGATGTGTTACTTCAGGTTGATCAAGACGTTAGCCGAGTACAATGCGATCGAGGACGCGCTCTACTTCATGGACCGCGCGCTGAGCAATGGCGAGATCGAGCTGAGCGTCTTTTTGAAAGAAGTCCGAAAGCTGTCGCGCAAGCAGTTCATGTGCCAAGCGCTGATCCAGAAGATCAACGAGACGCAGCAGCAGCTCGCAGCCCCTGCGTACCAAAGCGCTCGTGGCTGATAGCTCTCGAGTTGTTGTGGTCAGTGGTTCGTAATCTGTAAATCGATGTTCCCTCATCGCGCTCGCACTCGTATTACTTACCGTCCGTGCACAGCGGTCAGCGAAAATTCGCTTGGTCACGTTTGTGGTCGATACCTGCGCAGCGATCCATCCCCCCGCTGCGCGCTTCATGATCTGCGACACCACGCGAAGATTTTTCACCACATCCAGTAAAAGCCTAGCACTCCGTCCACGTCCAGCCGGCCGCTTCATATGTTGACACTCGAGCAACTGCAGCGCGGATGATGCACTCCGCTGTAAGCAATGATGAGAAGCCGTGGCGGCTTCGGGGGTCGTCCAGGGCGTGTCGTGTCATGGCGATCTGCCAGCATGGGTGCATGATGGCTGCAACATGAGTCAGTCCACCAGACTGCACCAGTCTGACAAAAAAATCGTCATGGTGTGGACCACATTTGACACGCATCGTTCGCGGCAGCCACAAAACGGACCGACCACTGGAAGAACATTCTTGAAGCGACGGAGTATACAAATTTCAAGTCAAAAGTGGATTCGCGCCCTCGCAAACACAATTTTTATGCACGAATCTGAGTTTTCAAATCAAAAAGCAGTTTTCAGCCAATCAGATGGACGAAAATAATCCCAAGGACGCAAAAGTGGCGGACCTCTACCGCATTTCCGTTTTGAGCGCCAGACGATAGACGCAAGAGAGAGAAAGCAGGCCATTCCACCACACGCGTGCTCCATTGCACGAGCGCCGAACGGACGTAGTTGCCAGAGAGGCATCCCCACGAGTCCCCCTCTACATTACCACATACCGTATTGCCATGGAGACGGACTCGCTGCTCCCGCCAACGGCGCCACCGCAAACGCAGCAGCAGACGCCCAAGAAGCGCAATCGCCGCGTCAAGATGTCGCTCAGCGGCCGCTCATCGCGCTCCAGCCAGGCGCTGATGGACGACTACGACGGCAGAGACGACGCCGACCACGAGTATGACGAGGCCGGCAACGACAGCTACGCCGGTAACGAGGACCTCTACGTGCCAACAGAAGCCGCGGGTGGGGGTGATGGCGATGACGGTCGCCCCAAGATCCCGCCGCTCACGGGCAGCAACAACAGGACGAGCAGCAGTAACGCAGCGGTCTCTTCGTACTACAAAGCGATCCCGACCACGGCCTCGGACCGCGCGCTCCAGGCGCAGCTGATTGCCAACAACGATATCGGGAACAGCAAGTTCGACGCCATGCTCGCGCAGTTTGGCGCCACGGACCCGCACCAGACGGGCCAGTACTACCAGCTCTACGGCATCCAGCGCACGCAGTCGTTCCCGAGCGATCTGTACTCGGGCGCGCGCTTCTCGCGGTTCGAGATCGAGGAGGCGCTGCGCGCGCGCAACGGCACGAGCCTCATGGACTGGCTCAACGGCAAGGGCGACGGCCACAACTTGTTTGAGGTCCTCTCGGACAAGAACACGGAGGAAAGCGTGGACCACGAGAAGAAGGTCAAGGCGCAGCACCTCGAGTCGTACGACTACGACTTTTTCGAGAGCCGCGTGAACATGCAGCACGACCACGAGCAGACTGAGGAGGCCATCCGGTCGCTCAACATCGGCCGGTGGGTCATGACTTTCAGCATCGGGTTGTCCACAGCGCTCGTCGCGTGCTTCATCGAGACCATGACCAAGACGTTCTCGACGTTCCGCACGGGCACGATGGAGTCGTACGTGCAGCGCGAGAAGCTGGGCGAGCTGCCATTCGGCTACGGCTTCATGGTCTACGCGGGCATCAGCGTCGGCTTCGTGTCCATCGCTTCGTACTGCGTTGCGATCCTCTGCCCAGTGGCCGGCGGCTCGGGTATCTCGGAGATCAAGGCGACGCTCAACGGTATCAAGATCCACCGCGTCGTACGCATCAAGACGCTCTTCTGCAAGGTCTTTGGCATCCTCTTCTCCGTCTCTGGTGGGCTCCCCGTGGGCAAAGAAGGTCCGATGATCCACAGTGGCGCAGTTATCGGCGCGGGGCTGTCGCAGGGCAAGTCGTCGAGCTTTGGCGTGGACACGAGCTGGACCAAGTTCAAGGGCTTCCGCAATGACAAGGAGAAGCGCGACTTCATCTCCTGCGGTGCCGCGGCTGGTGTCGCTGCGGCCTTCGGTGCGCCCATCGGCGGCGTGCTCTTCGCACTGGAAGAAGGCGCGTCGTTCTGGCACCAGAATCTCACGTGGCGCACGTTCTTCTGCGCCATGGTGTCAGCGTTCGTGTTCAACTTTTTTATCTCGTTCATGGACACGGACACGGAGAACGAGCTCAACAGCCACGTGTTCCTCGGCACACTGGGCACGCAGACGGGCACATTCTCCTTTGGTCCGTTCGTGGAGAACAAGGCGTACGACGTACTGGATCTGCTGCTGTTCATCACCATGGGCGCTGTTGGTGGCCTCTTTGGCGCGATCTTCAACCAAATGAACAAGGAGCTGACCAAGTTCCGCAACCGCATGATCAAGAACCGCTGGCTCAAGTTCAACGAAGCGCTCCTCATCGCGCTCGCGATGGCCGCGGTCTCCTTCTGGCTGCCGTATCACTTTGGCCAGTGCCGCAAGCTCTCGGGTCCGTACAGCGACTCGCTCATCGTGTTCTACTGCCCCGATGGCGAGTACAACGACCTTGCGTCACTATTCACAGTGTCGTACTCGACGTCGATCAAGCAGCTGCTGCACCACACGGGCGACGACAGCTTCTCACCACAGTCGCTCGCGATCTTCCTCTCGGTCTTCTATCTGTTCGCGTGCTGGACCTACGGCGTCGCCGTGCCCTCGGGGCTTTTCGTACCGAGTCTGCTGGCTGGTGCAGCGTACGGGCGCATCTGTGTCATGGTCGCACACTGGTTCAATTTTCCAGTTGGAGCCCCAGACGGCATGTTTGCGCTCATTGGAGCCGCGTGTATGCTGGGAGGGATGGCGCGCATGACTATTTCACTGACCGTCATCATTCTCGAGTGCACGGGCGTCGTCGAGTGGGGTCTGCCAATCATGGTGTCGCTCATGGCGGCGCGCTGGGTCGGCAACAGCTTCAACGAGGGGCTCTACGACATCCACATCCACCTCAAGCGCCTGCCGTTCCTCGAGTACGACCCACCGTTCTACAGCCGCTTCCTGCGCGTCGAGAACGTCATGAGCGCTCCGCCTGTGTGCATTGGACAGATTGTCAAGGCTGGCGAAGTGTTCGACATTCTCAAAGAGTGCACGCACGGCGGCTTTCCCGTCGTCATCCCGCGTCGCGAGTCTGAAGACGAAGACGAAACATCCGCGCCGCGCAAGAAGCAGCGCTTCGCGGGGATCATTAACCGCCGCCACCTATGTGTGCTACTGCAACGCAAGGATTTTTTCATTGAGAGGCCCACGCCGTTTACGAGAAAACCGGCTGGTGACACGACGCTGCTCTACAACGACCAGGTCCCTATTGAGCTGCGTGCTTGCTTTTTGCCTACTAAACCAGCTTTCCTAACATTTATTCACTTGTGTCTGTGATGCTCAGTACGCACTCTCGTATCGCGACATTGAGAGCAACTATCCGCGCTACCCGACGATCCAGGAGATCAAGTTAGACGACGACGAGCGCGACCTGTGGATGGACCTGACGCCCTACATGAACGCAACTCCGCACACAGTTCAGGATCAGGTACGCCATTGCCATTATTCGAGCTACTTGATAAGAAAAATGGTGCTAACACTGTTTTTTGTCTCTGTTGTTTGTGCGCAATAGACCCCAGTGCCACGAGCGTTCCGCCTCTTTCGATCGCTCGGCTTGCGTCATTTGGTACGTGTCTTCTATGAGGTTGCTCTGTGAACTCAACTCAGGACATGATGGCTAACTTTACCTTGCACTTTTATTTACCAAACAGGTTGTGTTGAACCGCCGAAATGAAGTGCGTGGCATGATCACGCGCAAGGACCTGACCCCGGGCCACCTGAAGCGGTGCCTCGAGAGCCTGAGTGAGACGGAGAAGATGCGCATCCAGGGATACTTCAATCGCGGTCGCTCGGGCTCTGAGAGCTTCCGGGACGTCGAGAAGGCGCTGCTCAACATTGTCGACAACTCGTAGACACATGTGGGAGTAAACTGAACTGGCTGATGTGGGAGAATTTATGTGGTGTGGAAAGCAGCAACAAGCAGCACGAGGCGTCCTCAGGTGGTACTGTCTTCATCCAAATGCTCATCTGGGGAGAGGCTCGACTCCCAACTTGTTGTACAAAATACATAGACTTTGTGGTGTTTGTGAGCGGTGCTTTGATTAATTTCGTTTGCTCTATTGTGATTATTATAGAGGCGAAGTACCAGACAGCCAGCGCGGTTTCGTCCATCGGTTTCCCTCCATCGCAATCATTTTAGACTGATGTGTTGTTCGTTGGCTGTGTCTGAATGTAAATGCGTGAATGCGTCGTCGTCTGGTGAGGCAAGCAGCCTGTCATGGCGTCGAGACCGCCGCAGAAGCCCCAAGTGCAGGCCGTGTCACCACGGAGGCTTCACTCACGATCCCCCGTCGGAAGTAAGGATCACGCAGGAGGAGGAAGACAAGCAGCCACGGGGACTACCGCCGGAGCTTCCTCACCAGCCAGCCATCATGACACAGCCGCCACCGCCGCAGCAGCCTCGGCATCGACGATGCTCTTCATGTCGACGCTCACCAGTAGCAGCACGCGTGGCGGTAACCCGCACGTGCAAGCGATCCAGTCGCGCGTGGCAGACCTGATGCGCAGGTACGACGAGTCCGTGTCTGAGTCCGACGCCACGGCACCCGGGGACGACGATGACGAGCACATTGACGTGCCCTCGCGATGGCGCGTGGGCGACGTGCTCCTAGCGACGCACAACTCGCTGGCAAAGACGGGCACGCGCACGGAGCGGACGATCATCTCCGAGTTCAACGACGACCCGGAGGTGGTCGAGGCGCTCGACGACGGCGAGAAGAACTTCGCCAAGGTCGTGGAGCAGGCGGCGCAGAAGACCCAGCAGATGCACCAGATGCTCGAGCGGACCATCGCGATGGTCAAGCAGCTGCAGCACTCGGACGAAGAGCTCCGACGCGGCGAGAGCCAGGCATCGGGGGAGCAAGGACAGCAGGTACGCGAGCTCAAGGTGACGATCGAGGCGCTCCAGAAGGAGAAAACCATGGTGCTCTCGCAGCTGCAGGACCAGGTGAAGGCGCACAAGGAGATGTTGGCGGCCATGGACGAACAGAACCAGGAGCTCAAGCGCGCGCAGATCGCGATCTCCATGAAGGCCGACGAGATGAAAATGAAGAGCGAGGACTTTGACCGACGCTTGATTGAGTCGCAGCGCGCGCTTGACACTTCCCAGCAGAGCGTGAGCGTGTGGCGCGAGAAGTACCAGGCTGCCACGAAGAGCCAAGCTGCTGCCGAGCAAAAGGTCGCCTACCTGGAGAAAAAGGTACAGTCCCAGGCAGAGGAGATCATCAAGCACGAGGTGGTGCTGCAGGCGAAGACCCAGGAGGAGAAGCACAAGGACAAGCTCAAGGACAGTGAGATCCAGCGGCTGAAGGGTGAGCTTGCCGCGGCGAACCAGTCACTCGCAGACCACGAGGAACGCAAGGCGAAACGGAGCGAGAGCAGCGATCACGTGAAAGCAGCGTTTGCGAAGGAGAAGCAGGACTTGCTCAACAAACTGCAGCAGGCCGAGACCACGATCCAGGAGCTCAAGAGCAAGCTCTCGAACGAACTGCAGTCCAAGCACCAGTTTGAGAACGACAACAACGAACTCTCACGGCTGGTGCTGGAGATGAAGGAGCGCGCGCGTCTGGTGATGAACCAGGTGCCGCCCCTCGAGTCGGAGCTTCGTGGGAAATCTTCGCTTTTCAAGAAGGCAACATCGTTTGCGATCTCACTGCGCGCGCTTTCACTCCGTGGCAAGTCCACAGGCTCCAAAGGCGCATCCGCAAAGGCGAACGACGACGACTTGTCAACGAGCAGCGATGAAGAGGATTCGGAGATGGAAGAGGAGGAGCGTGAGCTCAACGCTACGGTCCAGCAGGTGGTCACGTCGGCGTTTCCGCAGCATCGATGGGCGCTCGACCAGAGCGATGACAACATAACGGAGAACATTGCGCTCTACGAAGACCAAAAAAACACTCCCATGCAGAACGCAGCGGCAGCAAAAGCCAGGAAGCGAAGCCAGGAGCAACTCCCGCCACCACAGGTCTCAGAACCCTCAGCTGCTGGTATCCCGTCAGTGCCCATGACCGAGGTCGCGCGCATGAAGCTCGCGTGCGACGAAGAGCTCGCGCGCATGAAGAAGCAGTACGTGGCGGGCCTGATCGAGTACAAGCGACTCGTGATCGAACAGTATGAGCGCCGCCAGTCGCAAATCCGTGACCATCACCGCAACGAGATCGAAAATTTGATTATGCTCGTGCAGGACAAGTTTAAGCGCGAGATCGAGAAGCACGGCGAGAAGATGCTGCGCGCCAAGGAGTCGCTCAAGCTGCTGTATCGTGCGATGAAGGTCGAGGCTGGGTCGCTCTTTGATCGGCCGACCAGTTCCCCAAGTGACGACGTCCCCGAGACGCCAGAGGAGCCCGTGCCACTCAAGTCGCTGCTCCGCGCAGCTGTATTCGCCATGTCGGACTCGAAGAAGCGCAGCACAGCGGCCACGGCGGAGATCCGGCAGATCTACGAGACGGTCAGGACAAAGAAAGAGGCCGGCGGGTTCAAAGCTGGCGCCAAACGCGGGTCCGTGAATCCCAACCCGCCGATGAGTGCCGTGCCGAGCAAGACCGTGATCCAGACCTCACGGACCATTCTCCCCATCGTTGAAGAGCGACCGTCTTCACGAGAGAGGCCGCCCGTGCTGCTACTCCACATTGGCACCCAGGTCTGTGAGGAAGACTTGCGACTACTGAACTTTCAGAAAGGCTTTCGTAGCAATGGTGTGTCACCCGAGCGCATGGACGACTTTGTGCTGGCGAGTTCATCACTCAATGACAACCAGAACGGCAGGGGACCTCAGCAGAAGGCGAGATGCGGTCGGGGCCTTCAGTCCGATGGCGAGCTGCTCAATGGAGGCGGCCTGATGCTCCATCTCGTGGAAGGCGCGGCGTTCTCGGGCGAGATCGTTGCAGAGCTGCGCGGCATGCTGCCGAGTCTCCCCACCGGCGCGTACTACCTCTCGTCCGCACTCCAGCAGAAGCTTCTGCTGGAGCTGCTCAAGTTCTACTCGGCCTGGGACACGCGCCACCTGCCGTCCAGCTTGCAGGACTGTAGCCGGATTGGCAGAGGAGACGTGGAGGTCGTGATCGGCAGTCCGCGCGACACGCCCTTCATGCGGCGCAAGGCGCTCGAGGCCGTGCAGAAGCAGCAGATCCACCAGCGGCGACGGCAGCTGCTCGCGAGTGGCGGAGAGGCCGTCATCCAGTCGTCATCGTCAGGAAGAACAACAGCAGCAGACTCGATGGTGGCGTGGCCGTCCCCGCGATCGTCGCCGCGGCCCTTGTAGCTCGTGGCCAGTCGATGGATGAACGAACATCAAGCTCGAATCTGAAATGGCTACATTCGCCAGTCGCATGCAAATTGTGTGGGTCACGCTAGATTGTGTGCTATTTGGAGTGGCTCACAACCTGATAACGCAAGAGGAAAGTGAGCGTAAATGAAAGTGACAAGACTGGTTGGAGTTCGTTGGCTTGCGCGAGCGAGAGGAGAGGGAGGAAAGGGAGTTGCTGGAGTCGGTGGCGCAACAACCTCTAGCGAGCGTGCGTCTAACGCTCTTCTGTGGCGAACACCAGAGAAGGCGAGTATGTGTCTGGCGTTCGTTCTGTGGCGAACCCCAGAGAAGGCGGGCGCCCAAAGACCACTGTGGCCCGGTACGTTGCTGTCGCTTGCGCCACTTGCACTTGCGCGCCAGAGGAGCAGGCAAATGGGCCAGCGCGTCATAATAGAGTATTATATCCTGCAACGCGCCATCTTCTACAGATGCGGCCCAGAGAAGCAAGGCGTGCGTTTCTACGGTTGCTGTACATGCATATTCTGTTGGCTCCGACGCAAGATGCTGGCTCTGCCTCTTACGTGTTGGAGGACTGGATTGGGCTCAAATTTGCTGCGCTTCAGTTCAGATTTGGCTGCGGCCCAGCCGAAGCAAACAGATACAACCGCAACTGGATGCGTGAACCAAAGTGTGTCATCCATGGCTTCATCTGATCGAGCACAAGTTGGGACCATCTGAACCCACCAGCCGACCACAATGCGCAATTGAAAATTTTGAACACTGAATGAAACACGTCAGGGACTGAGTTCTGACCTGTTGCATTTGCAGAAGAAGACTTGTCGGGAACCAAGTGGGGATGGGAGCAAACTGAACCGTCGAGACAAAAAACAAGCTCGCGAAACGGCGTGTGTGTGGGCAGTGAGTGGCACCGCGGAGCCAACATGGGGATGCAACCAGTCGTGGACAGATGAATTTCATTTTACGGTCTGCAAATACAATCGTTTGCTGAGTTAAAGGAATGGTGTCTAGCTCGCAAACGAAGCCGCTGGCGACAGGTCAGATTGGATGTCTCCCACCGTCGAATGGGCTCGGATCATTTGGGCCGCGTAAAACCTAGACGAGTTGTCTTTTTGGGACAGTGACGCCACCAAAAAGAAACAGGAAGCTCGTGCGGCCGATGCTAGGCGCCTCTCGAGCCTCGAAGGGTTGCCCAAAAGCTGCTCCCTGCTCCAGAGGGTCAAAAGCCTGCTCAAGAGGTAGAGATACGCGCGAAGCGAACCCTCGCGCAAGCGCTGTGGAGCGACAGACGAGTCTTTGCGATCGGGCCATTTTTTGAACTGGATCCTTGTTTGGCGTGGTGCAAAGAGTTTCTTTTTCTTTTGATTTTGCATGCTTGTTTGCCCAGTTTCGTCGATTGTCGCTGGCGCTTAAGACTCGTCCGCACAAGAAGGTTGCATGTTTTGTTTGCTTGCGCACGAAAGACTTGCGCGTGTTTGTTTTTGTTTTTGTTTGTTTCAATTGTGCACAATATGCGTGTGTATGATCGCAAGTACGGTACGCCCGCGCCTCTTCTTATCCGTCGTCGTCTTATTCCGCGGATCCTCTTTTTGTGGTCGACAAGCAAAGAGTGAATGAGCAGCAGCCGAGCCAGCCAAGCACGACAGTCACAGTCGCCACACAATTGAAGAGCGGCCAGCGATATCGATTTTGAGAGGGTGCTCAAATCCGTTCCCATACATTCTGCAAGTCAGTTGTTAGCCTGGACATTGGTACAGTATCTTTAACTCGCGGCGAAAAGTGGGAGGGAGCTTTTGTTCTTCGATACTGGATTTGACTGACTGTTTGTATGGTCTTTGTTTAAAAATAGCTTGTAGCTTTTTAGCGCCTTCTTTTTTTTGCTCTGCTGGATACAAACTCGTATACAAACTTGCTGTTGTCTTTCGATTCGAGCACCCGTTTTTTTGTGGCTTGAATTATACTATTTCCATCACTTTGGTTTTCAGAGTTGCGCCACCAGAAATCCACACGAGTGGGGAGTCTCCACTGGAGAGGGAGCAGCTTTGCAATTGCGTTCCCCCAAAACATACAAACAAACAAACACTAAACACTTCAAATGGTTTTGCTTGCTCGCAGAAGCATTGCGAGACGATGTTAGTATGTTTGTTTGGAGCGTGCAAAGACGCAGGCGTCACAGTTGTCGGGTCCCACTGTCCCGCCTCCATTGTGGAAAGGCTCAACATAGTGTTTGTTTTTGACAATCTCCCTTGTAATACGGCTACAAAAGTGGATATTTACATTCTCAAAACACTGCTGCTAGCCACGTGTTTTCTGAGTATGTACTTTCAGAGGCTGCTACCTTCGAGAATACATGATCAACGGGCGAACGTGAGTTGCGTGCTTGCTGCAACGTGTCTTTCTTTTTTTCTCGTCTTGGTTTTTGTATGCTGGCCCAGTTGGGCGGGAGCGGCGTCACACGCAGAGAAGGGGCCCGTGGGCCGTGTGTTCAGCCGCAAGACGTCAGTCGATTGGGAACCCACGAGCGAGTTGAAGGCCCGGACGAGGGGGAATTTGGAACGTTATCCCAGCGGCAGACGGACGCTCACTCGGTCGGCACGCACACAAAGGAAGATCTGGTCCGCAGCACAACAACAACAAACACACAAGCTTTTGCGCGGTTCACATTGCGATTGCTTCAGCAAGCAAGCGAGCGACGAGCAAGCAAGCGAGCAACAACAACCCGATTTTCTTGCGCGGTCACGCATTGCAGACACAAGTGTCCGCAAGCTGCCAAAAGCAAAGCATATCCGAACAGCACGCAGGATTCCAGTAGGTTTTCTCCCAGCACAACACACACACAGCATGAAGTACTGGACGCACAAGGCCGCGTCGTCCACAGCCGCAGCTGCGCTCGCGCGGACCAAGGCGCCCGTCGAGGACCAGTTCAAGGCGCTCGTGGAGCTCACGATCCAGGAGCTCACGTCCGCGCGGCGCGAGCTCGCGGCCGCAATCGAGGAGGCCAAGAAGATGCGCGCGGCGTCCGCGCCGTCCATGCCCACGCACGGCTCGTCCCGCTGCCGCTCGCTCTCGTCCACGCTGGACACGACCGACAGCGACGACGAGGGCGACGACGAGAGCGACGTGGAGGAGTACGACGACGACGACGATCCCATGGACCTGCTGGACCGCGACGCCATCCGCGAGGCGCAGCGCCGCGCCCTCTTCTTGTTGGGCGACGGCGGCAGCGACTTTGACGACAACGCCGAGCACGAGGAGGCCCGCGACGCGTTCCACGACCTCGCGCACGCCCGGGACGTGGCCTCGCTCGCGCGCGCGGCCTCGACCAACGCGCTGCCGATCCTTAATCTCATTTCTACAGGGAGCACCAGCAGCAGCGAGGGGGACGCCACGACGGCCACGTACCCGTCCGCGCTCCCGGCCATCCGCGTGAGCGGACGGAGACGATCGAACAGCCGCAACGCGCGCAGCCGGCGACGACGCACGCGCAGCGAGAGTGCGGCGAGCGGCATCAGTTACAGTCACAGCAGCAATAGCAGCAACAGCAACAGCAGCAGCCTCGCGCTCAAGCGCCAGCTGCGCATCGTGTCGCCGAGCGCGTCCAAGATCGCGTGCAGCGGGTGGGTGCGCGGCCAGCCGGCCGACGTGCGCTGGGAGGTGCTGGACAAGAGTGTGCAGTGCGTGCGCATCGACGTGTGCAATCACGCGTGGAACGAGCCGACGATCATGGCGCGGTCCGAGCCGAACGACGGGCGCTTCCAGTGGCGCAAGGTCGTGTGGGGGCTGCCCATTGCCGAGGGCTACTACGTCAACATCTACGATGCGACGCAGCCCGAGGATGCGTACGCGGATGGCAAGCTGCCGCTGCTCGCGCAGAGCGAGCGCTTCGCCATCACCGGGTGAACGAGAAGAAAAACACAAACACACACATATAACAGAAGCGTGTGGCCGGTATTTAAAAGAGGAGACGAGTGGCGTAACGAGTGGTGATGTGAGTGAGTGCAAAGTAACAAGTCAAGAGAGAGAGAGAGAGAGAGAGAGGCGGGTGATAAATATCGCAAGGGCGAAGAATGCCCGCAAGTACAATGAGATACAAGACAGGCATCGAGCTATTTAATTTGAAAAATCCAAGAGATGTTTCCCATTTCCCATACTGATACGGATGATGGAGCACAAGCTCGTTTGGCGCATTATCGGCGGCGCGTGTGTGTGTTTTTTTTCGCCTGCGTCGTCGTCGTGGGGGTCCAAAGTCGAGCGACTTGACGTTCGCAGACGGGCCGCACATGCGATCTTTTTATCCCCATGTTGAAGAGGCGCGCACATAAACAATAAGAAGTACTGTACATCCGCAATTGCCACAACCACTAAAGTAGACGACGGGATGGATCCACGCGGCCACGCAGTTGCCACGTCCAAAGACGGCCTCATGCCGTCGTCAGCTGTGCCCGAGGACGAGACCCGCACGCTGACAGCGTCGTCCGACGACGACTGGTGCGACCAGCTGGACGAGCTCCGCACGCGCGTGCTCGACACCAAGCTTGCCGTGTCGGTGCGCCGCATCACGCGCTCGGGCCGGCGCGCCGACTACGTTGACGCCGTGCACTCGCACGCCGAGCGGCTGACGCGCATCCCACTGTCCGTGCATTGCGACGTCGACACGGCGCAGGCGTTCCGCGACGCGAGCCGCGAGGAGATTGTGCTCAACGGCGTGTGCTTCGTGGGCGACTACCGCACCGAGGCCTTCGTCGCCGCCATCAAGCGCATCGTGTCGCGCCACGTCGTGCAGCCCGAGACGTTTCTGGACGTGACCGACCGTATCATGCGAGGCTGCAGCCGCACGCTCAGCGGCTCGGCCTCGTACTTTGCGCTCCACGAGCTCTTCTCGCGCCCGGAACTTCTGGTGCGACGCGCTTGAGCTTCTTCACGTATTGATATGCTTCTGTATCTCTCTTTGGCTAGGCTGCTACTGACTGACTAGTATGTGAACAGATCAAATCCCGACAGGCCAAGCCGATGCCGCTGAGCGTGACGCTCGGACTGGATTGCTTAGGTGCGCTTTCTCCATCTTCACTCCATAACGAGTATCACAAAGCGCCAACAAGCTGATTGGGCCTGTACCTCTCTCACTGGCATATTACAGACCACCGGTTCCGCTGTCGCATCAAATCCACCAACCTGTACGGAATCTACCGGAACGACGACATTGACGCGCTGCTCCGGTCCCGAGAGCGCACACTCGACCCGTTCGTGGCGATCGACACGGTTGTGATTGAGCTCATGGACCTGACGACCGACAAGAGCCACCGGTACTTGACGATCCAAGTGCCGCCGAGTGTGCCCACGAAGCTAGAGCTGGAAATCGAGGAGCTTTTCTAGGTTCGCCTCGATGACGCCAATCAAGCACGCCTCGTGCTCTCTGTGCAGTCCATGCTTTCTTGAAAACGCCGCGCTCACTTGGGCCGGGTCATCGCCTGCATTGAAGTAGAGCTGCTGGACCTCGGACGGCGATAGATGGACGTCCAGGCAGAAATCTGCAGCTTCAACCTGTTCTCGCTCTTGCTGCTGGTGGTGGTGACGATGATCAATCTCGAGGTCTGGACGGATCCCCTCAGTCTCGCGCAGCTTGTTCATGGCACTGTGCACAAGCGACCGCGTTTTCTTCTTGAGCTCGTTATTATTGAGCTCGTTATTATTGAGCCTACCCCGACGACCTGGCGCGTGTTGCGACGCGCGCATGTCGGTTGCGAACTGGAAGGGTATGACAATGGTTCGGCCGTCCTCGGACTTGTGGAACTGGACGGGCAGCAGCCGCTGAGCTCTCGCTTGGCTCTCCTGCGCTTTCCACTCGGTCGCCGAGCGCATCGCGTCGATTTTCTTGTAGTAGTTCACTGGCAGTGGCGTGTTTGCCAGCGCCGCCTGCAGGTTGTGCAATCGCTCTTCGACGCTCAGTCCGTTGACGAAACTGGGCGAAATCGCGGCTTCCTTCTTGAAAAGCTCCTCGTCCTCGAGCTTCGCGTGCAAGTACTTCTCGAGAACGTTGTTCTGGCGCTGGCACGCATCGTTGTAGAGTCGGTCGAAGGTCGTCGTCTTGGTCGCACTCGTGGCCTTGTACTGCCGCCCATAAACGCTCAGCAACCGAAGATCGCAGCTCCACTCCGAGGTCTGCGACCGAGAGCTGGTGATGCGTGGCTGGAACGTGCACTCAGCGACTTCCTGCTCTTCTTTCTGGCGTCGTAGCTGGTTCACTTTCGCGTCTGTGGCTCGCTGACGCTGTGACAGTAGATCATCGTCATGCTCTCGTGTCACAGGCTTGCCGTGTAAAGTGTACCTGGGAAGTGCACGCTTTGAGCTCGACAGATTTATTGACCCTTTTTGGTCGTTCTTCTGAACATGCTGAGCAGATTTTGGGCTGGAGGCGTACATTTTTTGGATTTCGAGCGTTCGAGAGCGCTTCCGAGACAAATAGTTGAGTCGAAGCACCTGAAACAGTTCTGCATTCGCTCTCTTGTCTTCCCATTTCTCCTGGATGTCAGTTGACTTGTCTCCACTGAGCATCACGGAGCTGAGGATACTTTCCAGGGCGTCCATGGCCATCGTCTGCCCATTACTTCGCTCTTCCTTCACGAAACTCCGCCACGCGAACCAAAGAAGCGTCCTTTTCTCCTCGCCTCCTCGCCATTGAGTCTCCAAGTCCGGGACGAGTCCAAAGTACAGAAGCGCGCATGAGAACTCCACAAACGTGATCTGCTTGCTTGGCGAGGGCTGATCACGCTGGCGACTGCCGCACACGAGCTCGAGTTCGTGTCGCAGCTTCTTCTGCATGACCAACTGCGACTGCACGTTCATTTTCGGACGAGCGCTTGTCCTCTGAAGTGCTTTCGCGATCTCCTGCTGGCGTTTCTGGTCTCGGCGCTTCTTCTCAAGTCCTCGCTGGTAGAGCGACTCGCACGCCTGGGATGCCAGGGTCTCAGCTCGCTGCCTTCTCTTCTGACGTCGTGCTTTGCTCCTTTCGCTTGTTTTCTGCTGTGACTTTGGACCAGATTGCCCACGCATAAGCCGCTCGAGACGTGTTTCCAGCGGTTCTTCCCAGAGCCCACTGCGTTGAAGAATCTTCGCAGAGCCCTTTGCGATCAGAGACTTTGCCGTCCTTGCCTGCTCGTTTTCGTCAGTCTTCTTTTTCTCGTCGTTGACCTTTTCCCGCTCGCATTTCCGCTCTCGCCGCTGCTGAATGTCGTGGTCCATTCGACACGAGAACGCTTCGCCGAATGGCTTTCGTCGCGATCGCAGACGCCTGTATGAAATAGGATAGACAACGCAGCAGCATGACAGACTGTTAGTTGTCCATACGGCCACAGGTCAAGCCACGAGACGAGATCGTACTTGTTGTTGATCTTGGGCCGAAACGTGAGCTCTGATTCAGCTGGCGTGATGATTCTGGAGCGCACACGCCGCTTCTGGGATCGAAGGAGCGGCACGTAGCACAGTCTCTTGCTCGTCTTCGCTTGTTGTTTGCTGGCTTTGACGAGGACCAAAGACTCGGCGTCGTGGCGTACGGGCATTCTGTCGGGGGAGAATTTGCCCCAAGTCAGCGACGAGCACCTGAGGTTGCCATCGAGCGACGAGGAAATGGACGAGACGCCATAGAGATCTCTTGCTGGTGGTACCTCCGTTGTGTCGACTCGGAGCTCAGATGATATCTCCCGCGAAGAACCTTCAGACTCAGCGAGCTCCTCTTTCAGTTGCCCCATAAACACTGGTGTGAGCTGTAGGATTGGACTGTCGTGGGTCATGCTGCATTCAGACTCTTCACTTGTGCCTGTCTTCGGCTGCGGAGACTCGACTGGAGCAGGATACAGTTCTTCAAGCAAGCTCAACCACGATGGTTGTTTCTCAGGGCTGCTTTCTGCGGATAAGACTTGATGTTGGCTTGGCTCAGAGCTTTGACTGTCATCTAGTGAGTCTTCCTTTGCTCCTTCGCTGATCGAGGTCAGACGCGGTGCTACCAGCGAGCCAGCATACATGTCATCGAGCAGTGCTCGCATCCACTCCGGCTGCTTGTCTGAGCGTTTGTTCGTTTCTTCATTAACGCTTGAACTCTGATCTGGATCCTGAACTCGCTTTGTTGAGAGATCAACCACTGGGAAAAGCTCATCCAATAGACTGAGTACTGACGGCGCTGCATCGGTATCACGAGTGTCTTGAGCCAAGCGCTGCTCGTTTTGGCATCCATATGCATCTCCATCATTCGGTGCGAGCACTCTTGGTCGCAGCCGGTTCGTCGTACCCTCACCAACACCACGATTCTCATTCACGCTCTCAGTTGCATCTTCACAGAAGACAGAGTTGAGTCGCGCCATCGAGCCTTCGGTCATGAGATCCAGCACGTTCGCGATCTGCTCGTCGCTGAACGAAATGGCGCCATCGTCGTCGTCGTCGCCAAAGTCGCTCCCAAAGCCGTCGTCCGACGCAAAGTCCTCGAACACGTCGCTCTGCATGTTCCCGTCCGTCCGCTCCTGCTGCTAGGAGTCCCTCTTTCACGGCCGCTCCAGTCTAAAGTGGGCCCCCCCGGTATCGTTTTCGAGTGGGGAACGCATCAGTTTTGGGAAGGTGTCATTATCAGAGCATCATTCCCGAAAAAGTCTACTTTTAGGGGGATTCTTTATTGACAAAAGACTTTCAAGTTTGTGACAAAATAGTAAAACAGTTGGTTTGATTGGACAATAAATAATATATTGGATACGGTAGTGCACAACATAATATGGTAATTCTATTTATATATTGAGGACATAATATCATTGTGTCCTCAACATATAAATAACATTACCAGAAATAGACGGTAGTGCACAGCATATAGGTCCACAACATAGCGTTATGATTAAAATTTACAGAAGTGGACAAGTAAACTCTCCAAATTGGCCTCTGTGCTAAACCAAGGAGAATAAAAATAAATTACCAAAAAAATTAGGGCGAAGTCCAGGTTTTTTTGCTACAGCTCTTTTTTCAAATACCGTAAAACATTAGTTGTATCCGACGTTGTGTTGTATCCGACGGTAATATTTATCCAATCAAAACGCCCCATTCCATAGCAGAAATCCTTTTGTTCTATCCGATACAATGTGCTCACTGACAGCCAATCCAATGAATCGGTGGCTGCTGGCTACTCAACTCGTTGGCTTGGTTAATGTTCCTCATTGACCAACATGCCGCGCGGTCGAAACAGAGCAAGCGAAGATGGAGGGAGGAAGCCACGACAGTACGTGAGGAATGTGCCAACACACAGCTTTCGGCTCGCGGTGATCGACCACTTC